>VZTA01007304.1:6046-198757 GCA_013398855.1 Mohoua ochrocephala | reverse complement strand
GGGGCCGGGCTGCGCCGCGCCGAGCCGAGCTTTGAAGGGGCGCGGGCGGTGGGAGAGCCCTGAGGGAGCGCGAGCCCTAAGGGAGGGGCGCGTCCCTCGCGCCGGCGCCCGCCCCGCAGCGCGGATTCTCCCGCGGGCGCTGAGTGAGAGCGGCGGTCCCGTTGGGCAGAGGCGGGGGCGGCGGCGCAGGGCATCGCCCCGCCGGCGAAGAGCAGCGGGCAGGTCACTGGTACCCAGCCTGGAAACAGTTTCTCCATTGCATCGGAAATTGCAGGCGGCTTTTCTAAACATTCACACGCACACAGAACCCCCAAAGAAAACCCCTCATGGCGGTGAGCAGCGCAGATCGGCTAAACGCGATAAAACAGATGCTTTTCTACTCTCAAAGTTGGTGCGTGTGCGGTTTTGGCCTCTGATGAATATACTTTTATTGTTCTGCAATCAACTTTTCGGTATTCCGGATCTGATGTGGTAGGAGCCAGCATTACTTCTACAGAGCTGTTAGCGGAGACAGTGAGTGGAACAAGCGGTGGAAATGCTTTTAAAGAGGGAATAAGTCACTGTCTTGCCTAAGGACAATGCGGTTGAGGATGAGAAGCTGTGGCCTGGGAAGCCCGTCAAAGGGAAGAAAACCACAGCAGAACTTCCCCTGGCTTGTTTTTTGTTGTGGTGGTGGTGGCGGTAGTTTGTTTTGGTTTTTTTCGTTTCGTGGTTTTCATGTGATAAAAATAAAGGTTGATTTCTGATATATTTCTGGACCTTAAAAGGATGATTACCAGAGTTTCCAGCAGTTAGTGGTGATACTCTCACGGAGTTGTGAACTTTGCCTCGACCGTCAGCCCGCTGACACTGATAAGTGGCACCAACTTTCTAGCTATTTATGTAAAATACAGCAGTGGCACAGAACAAATCCAGCAACCGGTAGGCATTCATTTTTGAGGCTAAGAACTTTCAGTTAGAAAGTCATCAGCTCACACCATAACTTGAAAGCTTTGTAGCCCCATACCCCGGATATACTGTGTGATGAACATGCATCACCTTATTGAGCGTGAAAAATCACTGAAAAAAACCCCAAAACAAAGCCTGTAACTGCCCCAAATGCTGTCTTAAATTCCCAGAGGAAAAACTTGCAGAACAGGTTGATGCTAGGCACAGAGATATTTAAGGCAATAAGCTACAATTATAAAGATGCTAGAGGAAAAAACTCAGCTATGTACTAAGGCTGTAAAATTTAAATAGCTGAAATGCTTTTTACTCCATATTCTGACAGCTGATGATACCTGGCAAGTAACGGCAGTGGTAGTATGATGTGTCAGTCAGCAAAGAATAATGTGTGAAAACCAAAAGTATTTCAAGTATAGTGCCAAATCCCAGTTCTCTGGTAGCAGATTGCTGTATTTTATTTTCTGTAGCCAATAGGTATTGACATTTTAAATTTCTCCTGAGGCAAAGAAATCTTTTTCTGCTAAATAGTTAAATAAGCTGGATAAGAATAGAACCTAAACTTTGATTGGAACAGCATTTGAGGCCAAAGACACCAAAGCAGTTGCTTCAGTATACTGCATTTCATACAAGTATTGACAGAAATAATGTGTATTAAATCGTTAAATACAGATTCCCTTCTTCTCTGAGTAGACAAATAATTTTGCCTTTATCAAAGGAGTTGCTTTGTCTATGTACCAAGCTCTCAAGTTGCCTAGGTGTAGCACGGTATAAAACACGAGGTTTAGTAAATGTTAGTTGCACGAGGGTTAGTTCTGTTTCCTAATACACATTATTTCCTATGTTCTAAACTGGGTTTAAATAATTAATAACTGGAGTGGACGGAAAGGAGCTTTTTACTTGGGCTTGATTAGATACATTCATCTGCTTAAGCTGTTAGGGATATCAACTTGAAACATGTTTCCTTTGGAAAAATCTGTTCTGCAGCTGCCGCTGTTGGGAGGTGACAGCCGGCACTCCTTGCCTTGCTTCGCTGTTTGAGCCAGTTCTCCTCAGGCTGCCGTGCACTGTAAGATCTGGTGTTGGCTCTCGTTCCTGCTCGCGTGTGCTGGGGGATACACTCGATCCAATGCATGGTCAGTGTGAGAAGTGGTCACTATTTTATTACCTCCTTCACGTTCTTGTGGCTTACCAAAGCGAGAGGCCCAGAGCCCACCCCTATGGATCTCACAATGATTTCCCAGCAGGGAGCTCATGCAGGGCATCCAACCGCTGTGGTTTGTGACGAGGGAGTTATTTGGGGAAGGGGATGGATTTTCACAGTGATGGAAGGAGGCAAAGGAGGAGTGTTTGCTAACAGCCCCTAATGAGACCTGAAGTTCTTCCCTGGCACTGATTGTGCCAAGATGCATTTTATCTACTCTGTAAAGGGGTTGTCTCCTCCATCTGCAGAATGAATTAACACGCTGCGTGAGGTGTGACTTCCCCACCTGGAAAGGGATGCATGTGCTCAGAGCCTCCTCACAGCTGATTTTAGTCCGGGGGTCAGCTGCATGCCATTCTTCTCAAATGGCCGTGACATACTCACTTTGTGGCCAGAGCGACCGGCACTTCGCAGGCGTAGCAGCGCTCAGAGGGGACCGGAGAGAGAGCGAGCTGTGGCCTTTTGCACCGGTGCCTCCTAGTGTTTTCCATATTGCAGAGGCACATGGGGATGTTCAAGGCCCCAAACGTGCCGCAGTTCCCAGCGCTGTTGCCCCGCGCAGAAGGCGCCGGGAGCGGTGTGCTCTGGAGGCTTTGCATACATTAGCTGAAGTCCTCCCGGCAGTTTGCCGTTCCCTCGCCCTCAGCCTGCAAGGACGCTGATCCCTTTTTGCCGCCTCCGTGGCCCCCAACATCCAGGGTGTGCGACGGCCAGGGCAGGGCAGGGTGGAGGGAATCAGGGCATCAGACAGTAGTTATTCCTGATTCGTTTGATTACCTTATCCTAAGGTCAAATGCACAGGCAGTGCTGGGGACAAAAAACTCCATTGCTGTGCGTTGTCCACAGCTAGAGGCATATCACTCCACATCTGGTATAGCCGTAAACTTCAGAAATGTTACTCTAAACGTTTTTTTACAAAATAATTCAAATAGTTATGTCCTTAGCAATAGGGCACTGAAATGTAAAATGCATATTATGAGTGACTCTGCAGGAACAAACATAAGCAAGACAAATCGTATAGCTCCATCAGAAAAAAACCTGGCAGCGCTCAGCACATGATCCTTAATGTGCTTTGGTCAATATCTTTCTCTATATCAATGGAAGCTCATTAAAAGAAGATATTGCAGACTAACTGAGCCATGCCATACTAGTTCTTGCCAAAGCTTGACATTTTTAATACATTAATAATATGTCTGTAATGTAATGGAAAACTATTAATCAGAACTGGTTATATGCCAGAAATTTAAGCTATAATTGGCTGGTTCTTGTCAGGAATGTCTGTCGTACACTGCTACAGCTGCCTAATGCTCAGATGTCTTGCACTCCTCTGCACTTTTTTCTTGTCAGTGCACTAAATTCAATCGATGTTATAGTCTATAATTCTGTGTAACGACCATCATTATGACTGGCTTACTTTAATGAGAATTCGTTACATGGGAAGTATTTTAGCGCAGTGTGTTAAGGTAGTGGCTTGCTTCACATATTTAGTCCTACCCAGTCCTGTTTATTAGTGGATCTGAGTCTCAGCAGTTATAAAAGCTTACAGGTAACTGAAGAGCTAGAAAGGAAGATATTAAAGAAAACAAACTTTTTTTTTGCCTAAATATGCAAACTTGCAGTCTAAAGATAATTAAACTCAGTTACGTCTTATTTCTACACAGAAAAATTTTATTTACTTACTGTTTATTCCAGCTGTGACCAAGCCATCTCCAATAAAGGGTATTTGATTTGCCATAGATTTAAAATAATTTGGCGCCTTTTCTAGCAAGGAGTTGTTTCCCATTTTCATAGTGACTGTTCTAAGTTATGGGGTCTTGGGGATGGGTTTTTTTCCCCTTCAAAATAGTAACATACACTGGAAAGAAAACAGAGGGGAAGAGGTGTCTTTAAAATGACATGGAAGGTGTTCTCTGAATTACCAAATTCCAAAATAATATGCAAACACTCCCACTGAAAACAAAAAAAAAGAATGTAAGGTTGCTACAAAACCAGCAGTACTACACAGCATGCTTCTTAAAAAGATTTAAATTTAATTTGGTCGTAGATTTTTCTGCTTTTGTGTCAAATTCAGATTTGAAGCTTAAATATGTTTGAACGAATTGAGAATTGTTACTGCATGAAAATTCAGATATTCTCTGCATATTCTGATAAAATACATGTGAGTTGTATGGTAACACTTGATAAAATGAATATAATGGAAAATTGCATTTACGTCCATACAGCAATTATTGTAAATTACTTTGCTATGGAAACACAATTCAACCATCTGTTGGCATTTCATGGTGTCTGTAGTTTAGCTCAGTTGAAGATGAAGTATTATTTAAATATAGGGAGGCTGTTTGCGAATAGCTTTGAAGATAAGTTTTGAAAAGGCATATTCCCAATGTGACACGTTAAGGAGCTTACCAGGTCACATACCTCTTCCCGTGGCTGTGGGGTGTAGGAGGGTTCACGACACTGGGCATAATGTAAAGCTTGGAAGCAAATCAGGCTGCAGAAAGTGGTGACTTACGGTTGCTTCTCAACATCTGTCCGACGGGTCTGCCTAGATTTCAGCATCCAAACAAAGGGAGTGGGGAAGTGCTGCGGCGGCAGGCTGAAATCTCCTCCTGCCGACAGCCCAGCGCCCTGGCTCCCCAACCTCGGGTGGCACAGGCTGACACGAGGCACAAGCTGACACAAATGCACTGGAATTCCTAGCCCTGGTTTCCCTTGTCCCTGTTTAGGGTACTTACTCTGTCTTTGCAGTTTTCCTCATACATAATTTGGATTTTTACCTGTGTTATTTAGGGAATATATATTTGAAGTTGCTGTGATAACATTCTAGCATTTTATACCTATAATTATGTGATTCAGGTGCTACAAAGCAAGGGAATTTCTAGTTGCTTTCTGAAGAGGGGAAAGGGCATATATCTGCTGTGAAATTAATGCCGAGTACTCAGGTACAGCCACCCTCAAACCTAAGAAACTAAGGGGGGAAAAGCATCCTTAAAGTAAGCTACAAAATAAGCCATTATCTTTATCAGTAGTTTGTCATCAGAGTGGTCAGTAAATCACAGTTCGAAGGCAAAAAAAGGGAGCAAAGCTCTTGCGATGCTAATGAGAAATGTCGAGGAAATTGAATTGCACTTGCCATATCTTTGTTATTCTTAAAATAATAACAATACAAAAGAAATATGTAAGGCTTTTGAGTTTCATGAGGTCCTCTTGCCAAGAAACTACCAGCACCTGCTAGCCCTGATACCCATCTCTGTGTCACTTTAATAAAAGAACCTTGCTGCTGCTGCCCCGCAGTGCTGGGCTGCCTGCTCCCCTGCCTGCCTGCACCATCTGGGCCGTGGCTGAGTTCAGGAGTTTGCTCTCCAGTTTTGCTAGGGTGAAAATACAGTTTTGGAAGCAGGAACCTCTAACTCACCTGGAACATTATAAATCTGTCTTTGTTAGAGAACAGTTAAATCCTTCATGTCAAAATACTTTTCACTGTGAATGATTTTGGTCGTTCCTTCATTCTAGCGCAGAACCCACAGTAAAGGTTATCCATATTATACCAATTTGCTTTATATTGCATCAAACCCTCAAAATGTCAACATATCGTATATTTTGTAACGCATTGATTCTTGGACAATAACTCTAATTTTTATTGTTTCTAAAAGGGTGCTGGTGCCAGAAGAAAAGAATGATTGATGGGAAACAGACACCAGCCTGTAGACACTCACCCTTTTCCTTCGGATACTGATTTATCAGTGCGTCCGGGCACCCCCTGCAAGCCCTGAACACGGAGGATCACTCAGGGTTATCGACAGTGTAGCTGAAGACCTGCAACTTCACAAATTATTATCTGCTATTGGACATCTTTTACAAGAAGCCCTGACAGATAAGTTATAAGACGAAGGACAAGCGCTGCATTGCTGTGAAAGGCTGTCATCAGGGCCTGGGTGGCTTCTACCAAAGTCTTTAACATAGTGAATAAACATCCCGTCCTAATGCTTCTCGTTTGAGTTGGAACCTATTTTATAAATATATACATGTATATGTACATATAATCTCTAGACTGCACGTACGCCAGCACTGAGCATCCTTACGAAGCTGACATAAAAGGATTTAGAAATGTATTTGTCAAGATTCCTGTCACTTCACGCCCTCTGGGTTACTGTATCCTCCGTGATGCAGCACTACCCTTCTGTGTGGGGACACTATGACGTGTGTAAGACTCAGATTTACACGGAAGAAGGAAAAGTATGGGATTACATGGCCTGCCAGCCAGAAGCCAGAGACATGATCAAATACGTAAAAGTGACTCTGGATCCCCCAGACATAACATGTGGAGATCCTCCTGAGACTTTCTGTGCAATGGTAAGGCAAGCTTTTCATTTTGCGTAATTAGTGGGGATATGTTTGTGATAGATGGCTTCAGAATAGAAGCCTTAGAGTGCGCATGAAATTATCCAAGAAAACCTGCATCATGTTCCAAATGTGAAAGGTTCTGCTGTACAAAACTCTGAGCAGTACATTAAGCTGAGCAAGGAGATGTTCTGCTTATGAGGACCTAACTTGACTTTATCTGAATTCAATGTCTCTCTACATCAACTTTTAATGGATCAAAAGAAAGCAGCATAAGACTTCTAATGTGTTAACCCGTAACTGGGGTGGCCTTTGCCTGATCAAGAAAGACTTGAATGAACTGATTCCACTAAAATCAGTTTAAAGCATCATAGCATGGCATAATTAAGCATAATTTCCAAACAGTGAGACCAATTGAACTCAAATTGCTAAAGCTTAAAAAATGGTGGTGGGAGCTGGGCTGTTAAAGTTTTCCCAGCTATCCAAAGAGCTGCAGCGGGTGTGTGTGGACAATACAGCAAAAAACACCTCCAAGCTCTAGCAACTACTCACAGCTTTCTTCCTAACTGGAACCGAAGGCATTCAAGCAAACTAGGAGAGACCAAAGCTCCTTATTTTACATGGTCCTAAAATAGACTGGGTTTGGAAATGTTTGGCTTGGTAAATAATTGCACAGGTATAAGAAACCAGGCAGACACTATATACATACATACATACATACATATATATGTATGTATCTATATTGAACTTTTACAGCTGTGCTGCTCCCAAGTGTTTCATAGATCAGGCTGTGAGAAGTCATTTCAGTTAAAGGAGATCTTTAACTTGTAGATAACTTCTTTGTCCTCACACCCACAGAGGATTCCTTTTCTTTGCCACTGAATATTTCTGTTAAATACTGAGTGGAAAATATTGCATTCCTTGACTAGAAAATATGAGTTTGGGGTACAAAACATGCATACTTACATCTGTTAATACAGCACTGGAAACATGCATCACATTACCTACATTATTTAGGTTTGAGAAACCAATGAGTTCTGGTAAGTGAGGTTATCACAACTGAAAAAAGTCTACCAGTTATTTATTTGCCTGTGTACAAATCATCATTGCAGGGTGACAGCATCCCCGCAGGAAGGAAATTTGCTTTTAAATGCTTTGTGGCATCATTTTCCACCACTGCTGTTCTGTAAGGAGTTCAGATCCAACCACACATACATTTAAGGCATTATTTGCACGCATGCAGCTGCTTCCCACGTACATTATGGTAATAACCACGTGATAAATTGCGGAGCTACATGAATAAATTACATTCGCTATGAACCTTTGACTGCACCACTTGCTCTCTGCCCACTAATCCATCTCTGCTGACATGGCTTTGACACACTAAACCTCTGAGCAACTTCAAGCAGCCACTGTTTAAAAACAAATAAAAGTCATATGCCCCACATAATATTGTCTTACTGGTTTTTTACTTAATCTTGAAATATATTTTCTCCCTCTGAATAGTAATAGCTGTGATTTAGCACTCAGTAATATTTAGTAACCCATCAAGTAATGCAAAAAGTTGTTCTTTTAATGAAAAAAACCCGAAACAAACAAACAAACTTGCCCAGTAAAACTTGTTTCTTCCTCTTAGTGCAGATAAACATTGCAGCAGTTCCTATCTTAAGTAATTTTGTACGTTTCTGAAGGCCTTTATTGTCAGTATCAGTATAGCTCTATATATGTATCATATATATATATATATCATATATATATCAGTATGAGCTCTAGTTAGAACAATGATTTCTAAACAAGAAACAACCAGCCAAACAAAAGACATTTTGATTAAATCTAAGTGCTAAAAATGGTGCCAGAACTCCCTCTGAAAACATTTGACCGCACAAGGTCACTAGTGCTGTGATGTGGGATGAAAGTTTGCTTGGGAATGACCTGAGGTTACAGCTGTAGCTCACTTGCAGCTTAAGCTTGTGAGATGCAGAAGGCCACCAGAATCCTCACAGGAGAAGCAGAGAGAGAGGAGGAACTGGGGAAGAGGGAGAGAGAGCATGCGGAATGAGAGTATTTAGCTGCACAAGTGTAGACTGACTGACTCTTAGATGATGAACTGTTGGATCTGTTTCCATTGTAGAGGTATATTGTACATATACACTATATTTAGATACGCATTGGTAATGGCTTGGCTTGCTTGAAACATAAGGAAAATGACAGAAATATTTGACGTTCCTAAGGTACTGCCCATGGCTCACGGCAGAGCATTCTCATTCCTAAAAAATGCTTCATGTCTATCTGTACCATAGCTACCTGTAGGAATTAGATATTTCCTTCGAAATGAGGTTTTATAGATTTTGTAAGGCTGGGCCTTTGGCATTTTTGAGGAGAACTTTTATTTTTGTGTTCACTTTTAGTTTTAGAAAATGAGTTAAGAAGATAGCACTGACATACTTGGAGAAAGTGGGCAGTGGAAAAAAGAGCTCTTTCGTGTTAGGCATGTTCTTGTGCTAAAAAATCCCAAATTTGAAGTGACAAAGATGCAAAGGTTTCTTTTCAGCATGGTGAAGTGCCAAACTGGCTTACACAAATGCTTGGTTTTCTTGTTTTAAGTACTGGCTATGTGCCTGCTAAACCTGTACCACTGTTTTGTTATTGAAATCAGGTTAACACTGACTTGGAGAAGAACAGGGTTTTTCAGATGTTCTAACAATAAGCAAGGGTACCGAGCAGCCAAGTCTGCTTCTGCAGGATGACAAGGAGGTTGAAGCAGCCTCCTGTTTTATTTGCATGACAGTTCCCTGATCAGGCTTACTAATTTTCTGTCCACCAAATGGACTAAGGTACTAGCCGTTGAGTCTCTGTCAGCCTTTGGTATAATACAGATCAGATCCTTGAAACAAACCAGAGTGAGAATTTTACTCAAGTCCTGCTGGGAGATTATGGTAGAATCTAAGGCAGTCTGTGAGAGTAGCTGGTAATAATCTGCAATAACACACAACGCAGCCGTGCATTGCAATGCGTGCAAGCATGCCGTACAGAGGAGATGGGTGGTTAAACTGGCCCCCTACTTATTTCTGCATGTTCCCCATGGAATTAAATGTTCTTACGAGTCCGTGATGAATTTTTACTTAGTGAGTTTGTTGAGTTGACAGACTGAATAAAAGGGCTTTGCATATGTAAATTTGTTGCAAAATATAACAGCCCTAGTTGGCAGCTGAAGCCAGCATTTGGCAGCTCACCACTTGCAGGTACCTTTGGGCTGTCCCCCCCAGAATAGCATTTGTAGGTACTATGGGGAGCATGCAGCAGGAAAACTATCCCACAGTTGCTTTTAGGCATCTATTCTGAGAATAACATTATAGTTTCTGGTGACATTCAATATTGACAGCTCATGAGATTATTCTGAAACCTCAAACCCCTGGAGTCCTACGATTATGATTATGTGAGATTCTCAGCTTTCATTTAAAACATCATCTTTATTTCCTTAGTCCTTCTGGTTGCAGGGAACAGTTTAAAAATGAAACCAAGAAGCTCAAAAAGCAGAAGCCAAATAACTAGCCTTCCAAATTATTATTTGTTTAAAATCTCATAGTATTTAAAGTCATTCAGGATTCTTATGGCTTGGAAAGGAATTTTGCTCCAGAGAAGAGATGCATAAAAGAAACTTATAAACAAATAAGTGGCTAAGAGCAGTGAACACTTAAATTTTTTAGATGTGGAGTTGCATGTATCTTTAAGGAGGATGTGACAGCATCCTTCCACAATAAATAGCACTCCTCCTGCCTGCAGGATAACCAGCACTGTGGGGAAAAGGTTCACTGGTCACCTCTGGCTTCCCTGTACGTTTTAAAGCAATCTTGGGCTGCTTAGAGTGAAGTACATATGCTGGCAGAAGATGCATGACTGCTTTCTGTGGTATTCCTTCAAGGAAATTTGAACATCTTTTGTCAGTCACAGAGTTGGACTGAACAGCCGCAGTGTTTGAGCCAGCGTGACCCATTCCTGCAGGTCTGTAATTGATGAACTTTGAGCATTTGGCATTGCTAAGAGTGTGTCTGGCACCATATGCTCGTGCGTAGTTGGCCTGGGAGGAGAGAGGAGAGGAGAGGAGAGAAAGAAGCTATTTACATTTTCAGGTTCGAACTGCAGGTTTCACTTTGCAGAGACACTAAGCAAATTTTGAAATACCTGGCGGTGCTAGCTCTTGTGGCCTGCAGCATTTCAGTACAAAACAAATCTGCTTTAAATCCCTGGGAGTAACTAACAGTCGGTGAAATCTACTTCCCTCTTTGTAAGAACAATTCCACAATACTCTGTCCAGTCATAAAGAGAAACAAATCTCCTGACCGTCACCATCTTTTGCTCTACCAGAACAGTGTGTAGGTGGCTCCTGGCTTTCCTTCTAAAACATTTGCCAGCTGTGTCCCTGGTACAAGCGTCAGGAACCTGATGATGCTGTTCACAAGCTCAGGGATCCTGTCACCCCAGTTCCCCCTGCCCTGCACAGGGACTGGCCCCTCTGCTGAAATCCAGCCTTTAGCACGGGGTTTGCATTCAGACCTGAGCTGGGATTACCGTGCAAATTCATTATGAATTTAACCAGGAGACTCCTAGTGGCTGTTGCTGTAATTTGCAAACTAGAGACGAATTTATGTTACCGACCTGTGCTTGCAGCTCAAACGGCAACATGAAATTATAATTTTCTGTTTGTGTTTAGACCTAGCTATCATAACACCATCCCAACGGCTAAAAAATGATGAAATTATCATCAATTATAGTTGCCTGCAGCTAATTTCCTTCATAGGTTAAACAGAAGCTTGAAAAGGAGCCTGCAGATGGGAGTCCTGTGCATTTGTTCAATTTCTAGACCAGAAATGCTGATGACAGTAGAAATTTGAGCCCTTGAGTGCTACTCTGTATTTCATAGCCAATCAAAACTAAATTAAGAAACAAAGATTATTAAAAACTATTCTGCACATGTAATTCTGGCATAATAATATGAGGTGGACATTAAATTTTTCCCTCTGAGACTTTCAGCATCATTAATATAGCATTCCTTTAATTACAAGTAGGCTCATAGTCCTTAAAAAACGGGAAATACTGTGTAGCATAGTTAGTGATACCATTATTATGTTTACTGAAATAATTAAATGAACGGATACTCTTCTGAGTAATGGATAAATCACAATGTGAAACAAAAATTATTTTTGAAAGCATTTTGGCGTTCATACATACTTTCTCAAGTAAGACATTTTAAAACAGTGTTGTGCGATATAATTAAGAGATGCTGTTAAGAAAGAAGCTTTTTTCTTTTACAGGCTAAATTAGAATTTAGAATCCTTCATTTTTGTTCTATCTGTATAGTCTTACTAGATAGCATGGGCTAGAATGGGAACAGGAAGTTAAAGATGAAGCTATTGCTACTGTCTTATTTAAAGTGGATTTTAATAGTTTGTGTATTTTTAAAGCATGTACAGCTCAAAGTTATTGCAGACTTTATTTACAACATCTGCATTCATCTAATTTGAACTCTTTGGGCACATACGATTATTACAACTGTCTCTTTGCCATTGTAGGAGAACACCTTACCCTCCAGGGAGTGGGGCTTTTATTTTGGTGCCTCCTCTTAAGCTACTGAATATTTCATTTCATTTCTAATACCCGAGACCTGTGAGCTACAGCCCCTGCCCGTTGGGCTGTCCCCAATAGGGCAGGACAGCTCAGCCCCCACTGCTGTGGCTGTTCCCATCCAAGCCCCGCTGAGCCCCTCTCACAGCCCCTCGGCAGCCGGCGGGGCAGGAGGGACGCGAGGGGCACAGACTGTCCCTGTGCCATCCCTCAGGGAAGTGAGGGGCTCAGACTGTCCCTGTGCTGTCCCCCAGGGAATTGAGGGGCACAGACCATCCCTGTGCTGTCCCCCAGGGAAGTGAGGGGCTCAGACTGTCCCTGTGCCGTCCCCCAGCTCCCTCCTGCTGGTCAGCGCCACACGCCAGCCTACCTGTGCCTCTGGCAGCAGCCTGCTGCACCCTCTGCAAAGGGTCCTTAGTCCTCGTGGGAAAGGATTTCTTGGCTTCCTACAAGATTTAAAAAAAAGTATATACTTAATGACATCAGGAATAAAAAAATCGTTTGGTAAAATCTCTGTTTTCTTCCAACTGGAAGCAATCTAAAAATTAATAATTGCTCATAAATCAAAACTGAGGATTGGCAGTAAAAGAGATTTGCATTTTATTCCTTATCACACATCAAGAATCTCCAGTAAATCATTAACAACACTCTGTCCAGTTGCTTTTTTTTTTGTTTTCTCCTCAGTTACACTTTGGGTACTGGAATGTTTTCAAGCCTTAAACAAAACAAAAGCACGCCCACAAAGTACTTCAGTTGTTAAAAATATTTGCGAGTAAAACAGGGATTCTAAAGAAAATCAAGAGTTTCTACATATTTTCAGTTGCAGTTTTAAAGCACATGTCACTAGTATGTGTAGAAGTGCATCCTTTTAAGAAAATGTATATTTTATAAATACACTTTTTAAAAGCAACTGTTAAGCATTTTCTAGCATTGCCTTTATTCCATTTGCTACTTGCTCTTCTAGTTTGGTTTATTTTTCCCCTGAAGTTAGCTGGGAATAGTAGACATTTTTAGACAATTATTTTAATAACAATTGATGCAAGGAACCATGCCGGGGGAGATTGTGGCTGTATGTAAAAATATCTGAGCTGGTGCCTTCCCCCACTGCTCCCCTCCTCCCTGGCCCTCCAAAGCACCAGGGTGGGTATCTGGGGGGAGATACCCGAGTACTCTGTGAGAACTTGGAGTTTTGGCCTTGTTTGGATATGGAACCAGGAACACCAATTTTACAAAGAAATAAATATCTTCCACTATAAAGTAAATACCCAGACATCCATGGTGAATGTGAATGGCTTGCTGTCAATGCAGTTGGACCAGAAACATCCCCTCAGCAGCACCTTTAGTGAAGTAAAATAATACTACTTTATAAATAAAATATTTACTAGCAACCTATTGTAATTTGAACTGCTGCTGGTGAGGCAGAGATGATCTCGAGCCTGTGGCTCACTGCAGGGAGACTCCTGACAAGATTTGCTGCTCTCTGCTGCAGAGAGACAGCGCCGTACAGCAGCACATCCCAACTGGTGCTCCTCGGCCGGGGCAGGACAGCACATCCCTCCCGGGCTGATGGGAGGCAGAGCTGGGTGACCCCATTTCTTCTCTGCTAGAAACCCTGAACTGAGAATTTTTTCCAGGATGGTAAATCCTGCTTTCAGCAGAGTGACCTTTGCTTCCCAGCCCGCTGGTGTCACGCAGGCAGCCTGGAGGAGCGGAGCTGCAGCATTGCCCCCTCGGTTTGCGTTCGCGCATTTTGGTCAGGGGCACAGTGCCCTGCGCTCCCAAGGGAGCTGTGCAGCGTCAGGCTTTCCAGGCTGAGGACACTGTACAAGGAGCATGATATTACATTTCTTCCCACTGTGGTGGACAAGTCTCAGAGCGTGAATTTTGGATTTACTTGGCAGAACTGAGCAGAGATAGTTTTATGCTGCTCAGGTTTGTCCAAATTATCTGGATAAACGTGTTTTTCCATCTTCATTTAGTACCTGTACGTCTCTGAACCCCAGAGTTTCATGTTTCTTTCTTGCAGAGCTTGTACTTTGTAAAAGCTAAGAATCACTGGAAACCAAATGCAAGTTCCTGAGGCACTTCCATATATTAAAATTTCCATTTGTAAGCATCTTGTTGAAACAAAGCCAAGTGAACTCAGCTGAGAGTTCTACAAACCTGGTGTACATCGGGACAACCGTTCTGGTTAGTGGGCTCCCCAGAGTCCTTTGAGAAGGCAGAAATCAGTAAGTTGACTCTCAAGTAATGATTTTAGCATTTAGACATTTATGTTACTTATAAAGCATCTAGTCCTAATACAACCCAAATCACCTTGATTCATTCCAGAAAAAATAAATGTACACACTGAGATAATAATCTCCACTTCCATCCCTTCTGCTCTATGCTGGGAAGCAGAGGGGGAGAAATACAGACAGGCATTAGCAATCCCTCTTGACAAAGTATGGAAATTACCCATCTCATTATGCGAGGATGAAAACCTGTCATTTATTTTTACCCACAGAGTTTAGAAAGGGCTGAATCTGTGGGAGCTGGTCAATTTTAGTGTGAGTACCACTGCCACTTTTTCTTTTTTACACCGATACTGTTTTGCCAAAACTGCCATTTCCAATACATAAAATAACGTATCTATTTAAGAGTAGCTAAAACCGGGTGAGAAATCTGTTAATCCAAATATTTCTTGGCTTGTTTCAAGGCCTGTAAGTCCTGCCTGAATATGAAAATAAAAAATAATCCCAGGTACTATTAAGGCCATTGACTGATGAGATGCAGAACCCCGCGTACACTGGAATGCTAATCTACCCTAGCTAAAAAATAGGGGGTAGCTCTGTACCTGATTTACTTGTAGAAACAATGACACTTGATGCACATTTTAGGTATGGAAGTTTGTGTTTTCACAGGTCACTTGCAGTGACATCATCCTGATCTACAAGTACAAATATAGCTAAGGACACAAAAATTCTTGGCATTGAGCTGACTTGGCAACGTGCGTAAGTGATTTCACGTAGCTTTGATGTTTGCTGTGTTGTGTTTTCTGGAAAATGGTTTTATTTCTTATCTTCTAGTTCTTTAGGCAGATTGTTTATATAGAATTTAGGAATAAAAAAAGGGGAGGAAGAAAAGGGTGCAAATGAATTTTAATTATATTTACTACAAGCAAGAAATTGTACTATATCAGGGATATTTTATGTCAGGCTTCAGCCCAGAGAGAATTTTTATAGCCTAGTAGTTGTAAAACCTCTAAAAGAAGACACCATTATGATGAAAGGAGCATTTTCTTACATGTACGTGCTGTGTCTTTCCAGCATCTTGGTGCATTTTAGATTTTTATCTGTAAAACTGTCAAGAGCCCCATTTTAACTCATCAATTTGATTTTTACCAGCTACACCTGCTCATAAGATGCTTTCCTCCAGTGAAAACTAGAAACAGAGCTACTTGTGGGTGACATTTAGAAGTGACTGGGGGTGGGGAGATGGTAAAAAATAAATAAAGAGGAATAGCAAACAACTACACAAAAGCCCTCATCCTCTAAAAACAGCAACGTGCATAGCTAAAGAAAAAAAAGTACAGAATGCAATTTTCTAACTGCTAAAACAACTTTTTTCTACACGTGCTATTTTCCTCATCTATTTTTATCACAGGCTTCCAGACTGACATGCCTCTTGGCTTCCTTGACCATATGGATCTGCCAAGTGGTATGAATACTGTAGGGATAGCCTGCAGAAATATCCTAGCAAGGTGTCTCGCTTCGCAAGGGTTGATTCAGACTTCCAGACACGTTAAGTAACGTGTTTAAGGGGTTCAAGCATTGTAGCTTTCCTCACTAAATTTGTGGGGTAAATTTTTGCCAACCATTTGCAGAGGAAAACCCTGTTTTCCTGGAAAAGAAGTGAGATAAGCCTTTGAAAATAAAATGTTAAGAACATAGAAGCTTTTTGTTATCTGAAGCAGTGGCTTTGATTTTTTAAAAAAGATACACTTCAATAACTAAAAGGAAATTAGAAGTGACTCATCATGTATATTTCATGCCTAAGAGCTAGTGTTTGACTTTACATCAACAGGACTTAAAATATGATCTTCCATTGAAATTAATGTGTCCTGTGTTAGGCAACAGAAGGACTCCTACTGACAGCAATGGATGGCGACAAAATACTGCTTCCTTAGTAGTGAGCATTATCCTCTGCACTGTACCAGTTTGAAACTCTCAACTGGAAACCATAAAACCATCTTAAGTAAAGGTGAAGTTAACTGTATGCCTTTATATTCTAATATTTTTCCTGTCAGAAGCAATTTCACTGAAGTTCACTTATTTTCGGCTTTTTCAGTTTTAAAATCTTCTTTACTCATTTTACTGGTCCTGGGTTTTGAATTATTTCAGCCACTGTGAGCTTCAGTGCAAGGCTCTTTGTCCCTAGTGACAAAACAGGTTTCAGATAATGGGACATTATCCATCTTCTCTTGGGGTACAGTTTTGGGGCATACAAGAATGCACTGAAAGCATATTTTAGACCACCTAGCTGGAAAGTGCCAGCTAGGAGACATATATAGAATACATAACCGAGTTTGCATATTAAAATATACTATTTTAGCTTTATGCATCTTATGGATTATTTGTAAATAATTGAAAAGGACAGAAGACTATTATCGATTAATCTTTCCATAGTTCTCCATAACTGCACCATCATTGCTTGTAGCACTCGAACATTAGCTAAGCATCCTCAATCACGAACTTCAAGTTTCATAAGTTTAAAAACAGGTCTCCAAAAACACTACAACAGTTGTCCTTCCTTTGTTAATCAGAAAAGGTGGGGGTTTCAGCATAACATTTTGTGAAATTTTAAGCCTTAACAGAAAGTGCGCCATTTTTCAGTGTTAAACAGTGGACTGATGTCTGCAATACAACATGGGGTTTGTTTGGGTGTTTTGAAGCCATATACACGATTGTTTCCCCACTTCTACAATTTACAAGTCCTCAGCTGGTGTAAAGCGGCGTATGCGCATTTAATGGGATGGTGGGGCAGCAGCTCTCATACATCTGCCACTTGTGCAGTCCATGCAGCCCTCCTGGGTGCCAGCCCCTCTTCCCTGTCTTGAAAATGGTGGAGAAAACAAAGACTGAAGAGAGAAACAGGGAGTTGTTCCAAAGAACAGAAGAGCCTGCCTTCCTTCTGGCTTTATCCCTCTATTGTCACACCTTTAATGCTCTGCACCTTGAGAAGCCACCAGGGCTGATGGTTTGTTCTTACATAGACTTCTGCTACCCTTTCTGGTTAACATTCTTTTTGGAAATGGTACAGACCACACAGACCTCTCTGTAGACTTTAGATGGGTACAGGTAAAGCATTTTCTAAATGTTTCCTGTGTTTAAAGAGTTCAGCAGTAGGATGGGAGAAGGGTGTGCTGGCATGTGGATTGGTTGATGAGGATGCTCTCACCATGCTGCTTTTCCCAGGTGCCCACTCTCTAGGATAGTAAACATATTGCAGGAGCTCAGAGAAAGTAGGCACAGCCCTTTTACAGGCAGTGTTTGGCTCTCCCAATCAATAACAATCTGGCTAAGAATTTGAAGTGAGTTGTTCTGGTGATTGTATCTTGTCAAAGGCCTCGACCTAGTAAGTGATGGGTTTGGAATGATAAAATTGTGCATAAGATCAGAAACAAAAATCAGAAAGCAGCAGGGCACCACTGAATTTTACCTTAGTATCAGGGGTTTTTTTCAGTTCCCGTCCTCAAGGTCATTGCACCCCTACTAATGCAACCATCAACATATGCTCCTCCTGCCAGGCCAGTTCTCATAACTCCAAAAGAAGATTTACAGGAGCTGACCAAGAAAAAATAATGTTCTTCACAAATTATTGCAGAGATAAATGGCACCTGTGCCTGTGATGACCTGTTTTAACACTTTTTTGATGACACCACCCACCGTACACGAGCTTCTCTCAACTCCTGTCGTGCAAGCCACAGTTGGTTTTTTTGTCTTTCAGCCCTGCCAACCACCAAGGCCACGGAAAGCGGATGTAAGGGCAATGCTGAGCCAGCCTTTGCTGTCACTGCCTTTACTCTGAGTTACTAATTGTTGTGTTGATAATTATGAGCTGTATGAAGCCTTGCAGGATTAGCAGAACAAGTTCACTTTTACAGTGATGAAATAAATCATTAATTGGAAACACTTTGGAGTTCAAAGTTATCCCTCCTAACCAAGGATCAGGTGCACAGCATTTTGCTGAAACACGTGTGAGCATTGTCAGTGCAGCCATAGCAAAGGGCAGCTATGGCAATAAAGGGCAATAAACCTCCTCATCTGAGCTAGTAGGGAGCCTACAAGGGAATGCTGGTCTCGGTGGCAGACCCTGCCCTGTATCCTACACACACCAGAGTGTTCCAGGAGGTGTTGCAGCTCCCCCAAGCAACCCATGCACACGCAGAGAAGCACACAGCAATGTTGCATGTCGGAAGATGGTAACAGAGATCCCTCCTGTTTCAATGTGGAACTTGAAGGATTCTTGGATAATTTGTTTCCAGCAGAAATCAGCATTTCTTATATGGCAGAAAGCTTCTAACAATGTTGTCACAGAGACTTTGTTAGAAGACATTAGCTGGCCCCTAAACACCTGTGACAGAGGAACTTGTAATTGAGCCTACAATAACACTGTGCCTGACAACTCAGAAACTTATTTCAAGTCTGTACTTTGGAAATCTTCACGTGCCAGGTAGTTGGGTTCAGTTATTATTTGCTTTAATTACTTAGAGTTTTTTGACCTAGGTTTCTTAATGCTTTATACAGAAAAGCCTTACAGAAAGTAAGCACAACAAAACACAGGCACATTTTACAGGTAATTTACAGAGCCTTAAGCTAATGAGAAATGAGAATCCATTCCTACAATATCTTTGTCTCAGTGTCTTACTCTGCAATCAGTGAAACTCACAAGCATTGAGAAGCTATAGAAAAGAGTTATTTTCTGATTTAGTTTGGGTTTTTGGTGGAATGATTTTAGCTTTTCCAAGTTTGATGAGTCAGGTTTCAGCTATTTTTTTATATAATTTTCTTTGCTAATTGTATGTGCAAGGGTCACAGAACTGAGGTTGTAGAAAAAAATCTAATTTTAACCTGCAGTTGATTTATGAAATGATACTGAGTTCCTTGAGTTTGGGAAAATAACATATACCACTAATAATCTCTGGGAACTGATTTAACACCGTATTCTATTGCAGTGCTAGGAAGAAGCCAAGGACTTGTAACAATCTGTCATTTGCAGTGACATTTTTATTACTCTTTCAGAAATGCTGTGCTTTAATTGTCTCCCTGCTTCAAATCAACTGCTTAGTTTGCTTTAACAGTATTTTTTTCGCTATAGTTACCATTGCCCTTGCTATAAGAAACCTAAACTCCCTGTATATTTCTGGCATGGTAACTGCCAACAGGATCAGGAGCAGAGAACCTACCCATGTCCTTCTAATTTAAGAGAGTGAAAATGCTGCTGATCGCAAGTCACATTTTCATGGAGTTCACACCGAATTCCTTGTAGACCTGCATCCCAGGCAATTCCCCTTGATTCACTAGGATTGACCTGAGAGAAAATCCGTCAAAATAATATACCCTTTTTTTCCAGTATTACGGAGTTTGCAACAAGCTTCCTGATGGAGAAATAGCTTTGCTTTCAACTATTATAAAGAAACTGCAAGCTCTTAATTTAGTAGCAATGTCGCTAGTGCTTTAGCATCTTCTGCAGTGTGCCTCCAACTGATGAACTGAAGCACAACTATAAATAACGATGATATCTTTGTCAGCTTGTGAGAAAAAAGGGCTGGATCTTGGTTTTTGTTTTTTGGGGTTTTTTTTTCCACATTTCCTGGACGTAGATGTAGTAAGATACCGCTAATCTCTTCTTTTGCTTAATACATAGATTTATCTCTTTGATGGGTTGCTGAATCAAACCACCAATTTGTTGCCTGCTGGCTGACAACAAAGCTCAGTGACCCATGGGAACACGGCAATAAGGTTGTATTGTATACAGTGGGCACCCCAAAGTTTAGTGATTGCGTTAAATTCTCAACTTTACAGTTCAGAACTTTGAGGTGCTCTTCCCCTTCCAAGAGAGAGGCAATTTCCCTCCACCCCAAACTGGGGTTGGCTGAACCTGGCCAAAATGCATTCTCAGACCTCTGGTCTCTGTGCATCCCCTGTGCATCTCGATGGTGGGAGATCCTCTCCCAGCATCCCAAATCTTTGGGATCCCAAATCCTTTCACAGTTGGGCAGCTCTGTCAGTGCTCTGTATTTGATAATTAAGAAGTTGTCCAAGGAGCTGGTACACCCAAATGGCTTTGTTCATTTGGGTGTACCAGCTCTATATTTCTTTTAAGAGAGTACCAGTCAGAAAAGGATAAAGTTTCACAAATCCCCAGACTGAGGACTCAATGCAATGTCGAAGAGGAGGGACTTGATGCCAGCTGTGGCAGCAGAGCTGGTCTGCATGCTAAGAGGTTTTAATGGAGCAGATGAAATCCATCCTGGATTCTGAATCACATATGCATTCAGGGAAAATAAGATTGGGAAAAAAAAATGAGTTAATTTTCAGGGCTTGCATGCCTTCAGATTTGTTTGCTTGAGTATATTTTTGGAGGGTAATGTTAGATGCTAAGGGAAAGTTACAGCAAGACTTGTGACTAATGGATAAGAAGCAGTATGCTCTGTGATGCTATGAGGAAAATGCTGATGTAGTTCACTGATATCAGAGAGATAAAATAGCACCAGCATTAAAAAAAAAAAAAAAGCCAAAACTGGAAGATTTTGTCAAGTTTTTGAGATCCCACCTTGCTATCATTCTAGAGGATGTTTCTAATTAGTAGCCACACAAATAATTGCTGATTAAAGTGTCGTACAACTCGATTAACGAGGTGAAGGAAAAATAGCAACATTTTCATTTTAATGAGATGTCTGCTCTCTCCTCCTCCCTACTATGCATCTTAATGTACCTTGCTGTCTGCACTGACTTGGGGCTCCAAGGCTTTGTCATTTCTTGGCAATTCCATTCTCTAATTTCTTCTGACACATGGTGCTTAAATCCACACGAAATGTGAGGTGAGGCAGAGAGGATTCCTGCAGACTGCCATGCCATAAGAGGAACACTCATTTGCATTATTCATTAGATAAACGCACTGATTTGCATCTCATTCTGGTCTCCTTCATTTCCAGGCAGGGGATGGAGACAATTCACGGAATTGCTGAATTTTTGAATGATATTAATAGTATTCATTTGGGTTTAAGTCTCCATTGTCTGCTGCCCTGTGTTTTGTCCCAGACTTACCTTAAATACCTACAGAAATTACATCCTTTTGTTCTTTTAATCGTGCACTGGGCCTATTTACTGCATAGTAAAAGGGTGCTAATTTGTTTATCATTGCAATTTTGAAAGTATTTATCGAAGCCATAATTCAATACTTGACCATTATTTGTGATTATTACAATCTTTGTCCCTGTTCTGAGGTTATGGTTCAAAAGCAAAAGCTTGTAAATCACCTGCGGTGATCTGACAATATCTATGATTTTTTTTCCTTTCAGTATTCTTGAGCAGTAGGCTTTTAAGGACTACATGCCCTCTGTTAACTAGCATGGTAATGCAGTACAGTTGAGAAATAGTATAGCCCTAGATAACTATCAACATTGTTTCTCTCTTTTCTAAGCTTTATAAACCCATTTACCTTATGCTTAGCATTAATATTTGATTGAGAAATCTATACTGTAAAAAGGAGGGGATATCACTGTTCTGTCCACAGGGCATTGGGGGAGGAAGGTTAATTTTTGCAGGATGCGGGTTAGCAGTATTGAGCTCTTTCATCCTGTTATTAAACACAAGATACGTCTGGGGAAATTGGGAATTTTAAAGGACTTAAACCAGTATCATTATTGCATCAATGCTTTTTGAGAAAACCTACACGATAAACACCTTCAAGTGCTGCTGCAACCCAGAGCCATTCCCTGAACCATCATTTACCTCCAAGGACAGCAGATTGCAAAAACAAATTGTGGTTTATTAGCTCAGTGGGTTAGGGCATGGTGCTGATAACACCGAGGTTGTGGGTTCAATCCCCATATGGAGCATTCACTTAGGAGCTGGACTCAATGATCCTAGTGGGTCCCTTCCAACTCAGAATATTCTGTGATTCTGTGACTTTCAAAGCCCTTAGTTACACCTGGTGCTGCACTGGGCTGTATATTGCCCAAAACTAAGCAAAGACATTGCCACCATTTTAAGTAGCTTAGAACATCATTGAAACACAGATGTCAAAAGCAGGTAAAAAGTGAGGCTCTGAAGGCTGACTTAGGCATGTGTTAAGGCTGATGATTGTGCATTATTTTTGTTGAAATTTTGGCATGGCTCTCTGGCTGGTGCTGAAGCTCTCTGATTTCTTGAGGGTGCCATGCTAGACAAATTCACTTCTGGAATTACAGGGTGGGAAAGGCAATGGCCCTGAGGAACAGTTGGTCAGGACACTTCATCTGTAAGCAGGGTTATGGCAGAAAATACAATTGAAATGGCACGTGAAAATGAAACCAGTTTATACTAGGACCCTGCCTAATACACAACTTAATTATAATTGAGTTTGCCACAAGTTAGTGACAGCTGAATCTAAACAAATCACCTAGGTAATGTGCTGATTGCACTAACAGCAGTTGTTGTCAGGGGTGGAAGATGCCATATGGCTCCTCTTCTCTACCCAGGTCAAAATATCATTAGGAAGAAGCTTAACTACATCGACACAAATGAGGAATTAGCCAGTCTGGCTTTCCTCCAGCCTGCGGTGTGCCTACACGTCCCAGGGTCTGGCCATTCCCAGGCACAGTGAGGGGCTACCCAGATTTTTCCAGAATGTACTGAGTGGAGGAGTATCATGGTACTTGAGGACAAACAAAGGCAGCTGGTGCTCAGTTGCATTGCTCAGGCACAGCTTAGCTCTCCGAGACGTGCCCAGATTATGTTTGGGCACTCGGTGAAAGGAAAATAAAGTGTAAGTGACACCGAATGCAAAGCGGGGCAGGGGAAAGTAAGGGCTGAATGACGCACGAGCCAGTCCTGCACCGGGCAAGGTCGGGTTCAGCCACAGGGAGGGCTTTCTGTGGGAATAAGGACACGAGTCAGAATCCCATGCAGAGTATTTGGTACAAGTCTTCTAAAGTTTGTACAGCCTTTTGATTTTGTGAACAGACCAAACTATAGTATAAATTTTGCAGTGCCATGACCAAGGTGTTATCCCTCGCATTCCCTTTTGATTTCAGAGCCTTGTCTGTTTACAAGTACCAAATGCTAAAACCAATCATTAATAATAGTGCAGAAACTGCTCCTGCAAGAGCCGCAGAGCCTGGTTGCACCACCGCTTTGAAATGAACTTTTAGCATGTCTGTTCTAAACTGTGTGATGCTTTTCTGGGTTGCGCCAGGCTGAAGTGCAGCAGAAGTACACTTTATGCTATATTAAACTGTTATTAACTACAAAATGTCATCCAAAGTATAATGTTCTGCCAGTCTGAATTACAGATTTTTGTTACGCTTTTTGCTTTGAAAAATGCACATTTGAAATTTTTAAGTGTGCCAAGTAGGCCAGATGCTGCCCTTCAGAAATAAAAATTGCCTTAACTGATTCTATGACGATTTGGGTTGTAGAAGAGCCGTAAAATTTCTGGTAGACTTAAAATATCTTTCCTTGAACACTGGTCCCGCTGTGCTGATCTTGCTGTCAGCAAGGGTTTGCAGATCCTCAGTTATGAAACACCTTGTCACCACTCACCCAGCAGCCTGCTCCTGCTTTGCTGTGAAGTTTGTTAAAGCACTTTGTCCAGATTTTGAACTACAGAATGTATTTTCTAATGATTTTTTAGGAAAATGATTGTGGACAGTCCCGTGATGTAACTATGGGTAGCTATTCTGAAGGGTGTTGCAGAAAAGGTGGATAATTCATTATGTAGAAGCTTTTAGATTATTCTAAACAATATCTACCCTTAAAAATGTCCTTGTCTAGTGCAAAGTAAGGAGAGCAGCTGTTCAAAATTTATTTTTATCATCGCTCTTCAATGGATATTAGACCTCTTTCTCTTTTGGGGCTTGCCATAGTGTCCCTGACAAATTTACTGCACAGCTCTGCCTCATTCATTACAAACCACCTATTTTATCTGCCATGGGCTTCTCTGCACCGCCAGCAGCACCTCTGAGTCTGGAGCAAGCCTACTGAAGTCACTGTGGAAGCACCTAGACCCTGGTTTGGTTTCTCCATACTGCCTTCGCCATGTTAAGTAGACCAAAAAAAATCAACCAGGCTTTAAGATGAAGCAGAGGATTTTTACCGGCACAGGAAAAATTCCTCCAGTGGCAGAGGATTGGCAAAATCAGCTCAATGCCATCTGCTCTTTGATCCTCTCCCTTTTTCAGAAGCTTATTCAGGAGATGGACCATGCCAGCAGCTGGAGGACATGGAGCAGACCTGAGAAAAACCCTTACAGACTGTCAGAATGCTGGGACCTGTGTAACCAACACAAGCTAGAGCAGCCTTTAGGATGCTCTAAATTATGACTAGAGTTCTTCCAAGTCTTAATCAGGATGAAATGCTCTTTAGGACTACTTTTCTCCCTCTTCATTTGTGATGAGCATAAACTGGAAACCAAAATACAGGAATTTGCTCACACTGTAGGTAACAATTTCTACAGTATGTTCATAAATTTAAAAAGTGAAGCTGTTTCAAATGAGCTTCAAGAATGACAACTGAAATAAAAATTTCAAAACCAGATAGAATAAAATCATAGAATCATTAAGGCTGGAAAAGACCTCCAAGATCATCAAGTCAGCCCGTAACCAAACACCTTGTCAGCTAAACCATGGCACTAAGTGCCACATCCAGTTGTTTCTTGAATATCTCCAGGAATGGTGACTCCTGGTACCTCCCTGGGTAGCCCCTTCCAATGCTTAACCACCCTTTCAGAGAAGAAATTCTTCCTGATGTCCAACCTGGACCTCCCCTGGCATAGCTTAAAGCCATTTTCTCTCGTCCTGGTTGCCTGGGAGAGAGGCCAACCCTCACCTGACTACAACCTCCTTTCAGGTTCTCTTAGAAGGCAAAAGGTCTTCCCTGAGCCTCCTTTACTTCAGGCTAAACATCCCCGGCTCCCTCAGCTGCTCCTCATTGGACTTAGTCTGTAGACCTTTCACCAACTTTGTTGCCGTTCTCTGGACATGTTTTAGCTCCTCAAAGTCTTTCTTGAAGTGAGGGGCCCAGAACTGGACACAGATCTTAAGTGCTTCTTGGTACTACAAGAACGAGTCATTTGCAGCACAGAAAACTTTACAGGATGCAGCCCTTCTAACGTGCCTCACTAATTACAGAAAGCTGATCTTCATTTGTTCATCCCTCACGTGTGAAATTCTGAGAGCTGAATCAAATTGAGTTCCAAGTATATTTTCAGTTTATGTTGAGAGATGCCACTATTTCAGCAAAAAGAGAAAAGGAATATTGCTTTCCTTCAAGCAGTTCGAACAACAGTGCAAGGAACTTACATCTGTTACAAGAGGGAAACGCTATCTTTATGCATTTTTGTAAAGCAGCCAACGGCTAATGGACAGGAAGTCTTTCCGAAAGTTTTGCAAATCTACATAATGTTCCTGAGGACTGGAATGTGCATTCGAATCACAGATTTAACAGAGAGGAGAAAAGCGGGGGCATTTGTGCAGCCACATAGCTCACTGTTGGCTATGTATCTGAGAAGGATCAAAATCACAAGTCTTGCCAGCTAAGAATAGCATTATTTTAAGTTTTAAATACTCCCTTTATGATGTTTCTTTTCAGTTCATAGCACGTAAATCAGTGCTGCTTCCTGCCCTTCACAGCAGACCTAAGCATTTGTAGGTGTTGTGCCATGATAAATGTGGAGATCTGTGAGCGCGCGGAGTTAGTCCCTTCTCCAGAGCAATGACTCACATGTAACCAGGGTGTCTGACAGAAATCCTATAGAGGCATGAACTAATCTAAATTGCAAGGACCAGAAATAAACATGTACTGTGGTAGCTGATTACACTACAGTTTCTTACCTTGAGCTGAAGCACAGAGTTGTAAGACTGCCCTTGAGAAATGCAGTCTCTGATGGACTTTCATTGCACTTAATATTTGCATTGTGAAGCAAATGCATCGTGGGGTACTCTCTAAAACCTGAAGACCTCTGACTCAAATAACATGATTTATCCATGATCTTCCTATTCATCTGCAGTGCCTGTGACAATCTAAGCACTTTCAGTACTGTGCTCTGAACAGGAGCCAGCACCTGCACCTCAGCTCATGCCGGTTCTGTGGATGAGCAGTCAACTTCCCGCAGCAGTGCATTGCTTCTAAATGCTTTAGTGTACAGGCTCCTATTGAATACTGTGATTAAGGATTCTCCCAGAGGAAAATTAATATAAGAAAATTATAGAAAACTACACTTCGTATTTCCTTTTCTATCTCACTGTTCATTCCAGGTACCTTCAAAAGAATTAAGTATATTTTTTTAGTGCTTTAGAAGCTATACAGGAGATCACAGAGCATTAAAGTTCCTGCTTTCATACAGAATTCTTAAAAGTCAGTCACGGCGGTAGCTTTCAAGGAATAGCACTTATTTGCCATGCCAGCTAAATTTAGGAGATTACTGCTATAACTCAGGCATTCCAGTTAGACGTTTGGTTTTTTTAAAAGTTGATGGTGCTATTACAGCAACTTAATCTATTTGCATCTATCATTTCTCAATACGTCTCCTTCTTCAGCCAAGCAGCCCAGATTTTCTTTGTCTAAAAATCTTTCCATGCCTCTCATCCTTTCTTTGTTGCAAGGTAATCAGGGTTCTCTGAACATCAAATAGCATGAGAACTACAGCAGTAACAATGTCTAAAAAGTTGTGGGAGTCTGCAGGGGAAGTCAGGCAGAGAGTGATATCCCACTCTGCGTCAGCACTTAATGATGCATCATTTCCATACACTTAGTGAAGGTGGGGGTTTAACTGGTTGATTCCCAAGTGAGCATTTTCTATGCTGTCACTGTAAAAATATTTATATGACTGTATTATTTAGGGTAACGTGTCTTTATGAGCCCTTCTTGTGGTAACTGCATGCTGTCCAAACATCTGGGTGATCCCCTACCCCAAATGCAAGCTCTTTTTTTATGGACAAGTTGTGAAGTACAGGGAAGTAAGGAATCAACACTAGCCAGCATGAAAGATACTAGTTGTAACAGAGCACACAATATTTAGTACCATATTTCCACTTGCTGAAAGCCATCGCTGAAAAGGAGAGGCCCCTTTAAGGAGATTCATTATCTCATTTCACTGATTTTTATGGAGAACTCCTCCCAACTGTGAAAAACATCACAGAAGAAAGTACAAGGGTTCCTATGTAATAAAAAAGTAAAGTAAGTAAAAAACAAACAGGTAAGGAGTAAAGGCTCTCATCACCAAGCAGTGATATGGGGGCAGCACTGACTTTCTGATATCAAACTGGAGATGATTGGGGGCGGGGGGGACAGGAACAGGCAGTGAAGGGTTTTGAAAGTGAGGGCTGGTGGTTGATGAGAAGGAGTAGCTGGTGCTGGAGTGCAACAAGAGCATGCAGTGAGCTAGAAAAATGATCTTAGGAGAAGCATTTTGGATTTCTGGATGGTTATCAACAGGGCTAGATTGCATTTGTCAAGGCCAGAAAAAAAAAGGTTGTTGCTGTAATCAAAACACGGTGTGGGAAGAGCCTCAATGAGAGTTTAACTAGGAAGATGGATAGGAAAGACTGTATCGCAGCGATATGATGGTGATGTAGCATGGAAGCCATAAATCATCTGGCAGAGCCAGTCCACTGTCAGCAAGGCCAGTTAGCCCGTGATGAGCGCCGCGCTGCCAAAGCGAGGCGTCTGCTACCCGAGCTATCGGGTTTTTAGCTATCACAAGAACATCTAAACAACAGATTTATAGCTAGCTCAGTTCTCTGCTCTGTGCAACTAAATACAGTGGAAACATATTTAGCCTAAGTGTGACTTTCCAAATTAATCCACCTGACAGGCGGGAGGTACAGCAGATCCTGCTCGCTTTAAGTCATTCTTTGCAGAATGTTTCCTGCAATCACAGTTCCCCTTCTTTGCAGTCCTGCTTTTGACTCACAGTTCTCCACTTCAGTCACTTCCAGCCTCTCTCTTCTTGCTGATCAATTTCCCTACAGCAACCCCATTTCCTCCCCTAGTACCTCGAGTTTAAAACTGAGAGTCCAGTTCTGCTTTATCTTCCTTGTCACAACAAACAGTGTTTGTCATGACAGACACTCAGCAATGACATGCACTGGGAGGAGCAACGTACTCAGAGGAATAGACATCTTCTGGATCTGTCTTTTTGCTGTATTTCTCCTAAGCAGCATATTGTCATTTCTCTTGCCTCAGCATGTCAGGTTTGCCATGGCTTTATTCAGGGCAATTAAGCATATGGAGATTTCAGATGCCTACTTCCCAAAGGATATACGGGTCATTCCGAGACACACCTGCCTTAGAGTCATTTGGCAGTTCCAGGCTGCACTGGTACAGGATGTACACATTCCATCATAGGCCCAAAACATTCAGTGCATTTATGGTAAAGAATTTTATAGATGTGATAATATTTGAGAGCTGTCTAATGATGTTAAATGATAAACACTGGCATTCTGGATAGGGGAAAACATGGAATCCAAAATGCTGCTAAATATGGTGTCAAAAAACCTGGAAAATTCATGCTGTGGTACTTTGAATCTGATTACCATTAGTATACTGGAGTTTTTTTCTGAATGACCAGGATACAAAATTATCTTTAAAAGTATTTCACATGCTTGAGATGACATTTTCATAGTTATTAATTGGGTAACTTCCAGATGTTAAGCCTTTGAAGCAAAAAATTAAAACAAGTGTAATGTGCTTGACTGCGTAAAATAAGACCTAACTAAACACCTGCATGAACGTGCTCAAATATTATCAGTCAGTGAGGTTTTTGAGAAACTAGAGCTACATTTACTATGAAGCACCTGTCCATGGAATGAGAGATTTAATGGCTGAGACACAAATAAAATTTAGGAGCTAGCTTCAAGCCATTCCTCAGCAGGTTTGTGGTTTTGTGCCTGGGGCCCATGGAAAATGTTCTGGTCAGCATTAGTCAAGCCAGAGGCCGTCATTGTATTCATCAGCAGTGCTGTGGAGCACTGGAAATCCTGGCTGCTGCCCAAGCACTGGTCCTACACCAACCCAAACTCCCAGGCTATGGAGCTTCAGGTTTGATAGAAATGTCAATACTACTTTGCTGTGACTGCACTATTCCCGCGCATTTTGGATTCTGCTTCCCCCAGTATTTGCCCTGCTTCCTTAATTTCTCCTGATTTCATCCACATAGATTTCAACCTCTAAAGCACTTGCTTTCTTTACAAATTCACAGATTAATACAGGAAGGGAGTGAAAGATTTCAGCTGCAGAAGGGTAACCTGTTGTGAGTGTTAGAGAACATTGGATTTCTATCTAGAATTTGTATTTGGGGCTTTATCTCAATTTATCTGCTTTAGAGCAGCATGAGCATGACTTCCCTAGAGTGATATGAAAGAAGGAACATGCAAGGTATGTTCTTTTAAGCTTTGGCACAAACTCAGGCTGCGCTTGACAAGACAGTGGCTCCTACCTCATGTCCCCAAACAATGGAAGCAAACCTGTTCCTGCCTCAAAAAAAAAAAAAAATAAAGGGGAGAGAAAAAAAAAAAAGAAGGTGAGAAAGACCTCTGCTCCTTTCATTTTTCTGCAGATCTGACACTTCAGGATGCTGAACAATTAGTGGTATGTTTATAAAAGTCTTTATAAAATGTTGTTTTCAGCAGAATAAGTTCAAGGGTCTCACTCATCAATTTTAAATGAGAGTAGCAGGACTGCAAGGTCAAAGGTATGAGCTTATGCTGTTGCTGCTTTGAAAATGCCAAGAGGGATTTTCACCGTAACTCTGCTTCACCCCAGAGAAAAGCCTCCTCCATTATCTTTTTAAATTAAAATGGACACCAAAAAGCGATGTTATATGAATTAAGAGAAGAGACTTTGCACTCTGGCTTGATTTGGAATAATTATAATTGTTGGGAAGTATTTTTCCAAGTACACTTTCTGTCCCTAATTAAATCCATGGAAATGCCTCATTTTTTGGTTATTGCCAAGGTGTGTTTCAAACTTGCACAGAAATGCACAATTGTAATTTCATTAGAATTCTATTTCTCCAGGCTATACAGGTGCAATGAAAGAAGAGGTAAAATTAATTACTGTGGACATGTTTATACCCACCAGGTGTCATAAAAGGTAGTGGCTCAGACATTTTTCAAGTAATTAAGCAGACAGTTCTGCTTTTTCGGATGAGTTATTGCCCTTCCCTCTTTAATCTATGTAAGAGATTTCATCACAGAGCTATTGTCAGGTGATGGGATTGCTCTTTACAGTCAGCATCCCCCTCGCACTGCCTCTCGTTAATCGAAATCACATCATCACTGCAGAGAGGCAGTGACATGCGATCGGCACGTTTCCAAAGGCAAGCTTCATGTGCCAAGTTCTGCCCACAATTTAGGCTAAAAAGGGGATAACACAATTTTCAGTTTAACCATATTTGGATTAAATAGCTTGAGTGTTCATTCAGGGCACAGCACATCTTCTGCACGTAAAGCTCCGTTCTTCTCAGTGAGGGCAGCATTTAATCAGATTCGTATGAGTTGGTGGTGTTTGTGTTATCGAGTTTTTTCATTCCATTTCTATTTTGTCAGGAGTTTTTCTTCTGGCCATGTTGAAATAATCGCTAGTTTTCCTGAGGATGTGCAAATTGCCATGGTCGCATCCTCAGGCAATATTGTACACAAGACTGTAATGATGGCATTTTCTAAGTTTTTAGTGCAAGTTAGGACCAGAATTTTGTACATTTTCTTTCTCTGCCTTGGCAGTGGATATATATATGCCTCTTGGCTCCTCTCTTTGGGCTTCCAGTACATAAACACAACCTCCACATCCTGCCGTGTATTCTCTGTACACAGCTCTGCCTGGGGGAGGAGCAGGTGCTCAAAGCACCCGTGGTGCTCTCTGGGCACAGACGTGACCCCACATCTCCGGTACCGAGAGCGGGGCCAGCCTGGTGCAGCCAGCCTGGACAGAGAAGGTGACTCCTGGGACAAAACAGCGCTGCCATTGCCCCTCCCGCAGGGCGTGTGGAAGAGCCCTGCTAACCCTGTGCTCCCCACAGCTCTGCTCAGCATTAGTAATAACCACAGCTGCTCTGCACCTCCAGTACCGTCCCTGGCACATGAAAGCTGTTTGCCATCCCACAGCCAAGGGAATGGGCTACAGCCTGCATTCTGTAGCAAGTTGTGCATTGTCTCTCCCAGTCCTGCAGCACTGATGTAAATAGACAACCAAGTGCACCATGTTTTCTTAAGAAAAGTGGTCATTTCTTATTTTTATTTCCTTTTTCAGTTGGTTTGCATTCTTCAATTGCTATTAAGTATTTTCTAATGGGCAATTTTAAATTTTTTTAATATTGCAAGAAAAAGAGTCGGTGTGAAATAGATTGCCCTGTATTTGACAAAGTGGAACATTTGCAACTGTATGCAGTTGCAAGTGTCCATAATGATGGACATACTTAGAGCAAAAATAATTCAGAACGACAATATTCACTGCATACTTCCATTTAGAGTTGGTGCCTTCCTTGGGCTTGTTTTTCTTGGTTTTTATTTAATGCTCTCTTTATTAACTTATATCATTTTAATTAAATTACCTTTCATAATATTGTAGTATTCTCCTGCCTTCAGCATTATCCCTTGCAAGGTCATCTCTGATACATGACTAATGCGTTTGACTAAAATGCACAAATAAAATATGATAGTCACATTAAAGCCTATGGGACTGTGCTGAGAATAACAACTCCGTCCAAGCTTTTAACAAAAATTAAAAAAAAAAAAAATACAAAACAGTAAAACCTTGGAGATGAAGGATAAAGTCATACACTTTTAGAACCAAATTCAGCTTGTGTATGCTTTGTACCTGCTGTTCTGGGGCTGAGTTTGACCTTTTGAGGGTTGAAGATGGGGTTTGAAACAGAGTTGTTGGATTTTTTTTCTTTTCAAGTTTTAAATAGCCATTTTATTCTATTTCAGTACTAAATTCTGCCTTCTGCTACAACCAGCATTAAGTCCAGAATACATCTTGACCTAAATGGTGCTTTGTTGCATTTCTGCTTCACATGTTTGTTACCTTTTTTGCAATGCCCAGGCTTTCAGTTAAACATCATAGGATTAAGCTCCATCAGTAATTAATTTTAAATACATTGCCTGTTCCACTGATTTACCACATTTCATTTGGTAAAATAACAAATAGAGCCCTTCATTTACTACTTTTGTCCAAGTCACACTGTGCTGTTGTATTTCTCCCTAAACATGCTCTCATTTTTCCTCCTGTAGCAGTCAGTCCAGACATCCAATCATTTCTATCACATGATCTTGAGTCTTTTCTATTTCTGCAATGTCCTATGTCAGGTGAGGAAAGCAAAAATATATTTCAAGAGAGGGTACAACGATGATTTATGGAGTGACATCTCAATATTTCCAATGTTTTTATCCTATTCTTTTTGCATCCTAATGTTATGAATTTTTTTTCCCATGGAAGTTTCTGCTCCATATACACTGTGCGGTCTTAGATTCTTTTATACACTTGAAAGAACTTTGGTTTACCACAGAAAATACTTTAAAAAATGTTCAGTAGGCACCAAACTCCTCAAAGCTTAAGCTAAGCTACTTCAAAACCAGCTTTAAGCAAAATACAATATGGAGATTCTTAAATTTATCTAGGAAGAAGCTTTTCTGAGAAAGTTTTGGCAATTGATATTTTCCATCACTTACTGGAGGAGTCGTATGCTTTAAATGTTTTGGAAAACAGTTTGTGTGGCAGCCAGGTGCTTTCAGAGCACCTGATACCAAGGGCAGTCTCCCACTATTCTTTCATGAAGTAGGATAGCCTTGGATTAATAGAGAGTCCTTTATTACTTAAACTTATGTAAAGTGCCTCACTAGCAAGGTATTAAACACATATTGTTTGAAGATTTTCTACTTTCACAGTACATACTGTATTTTGGATTAGAAAAAATAGACATTCTGATGGTGGATACTCCAGCACTTTGGACACACTACTGCAGCTGCCCCTCATGCCAGGTTTGCCTTTTGATTTGGTATCTCCTGACATGCTGCAGCCTTCCCTGGCGAGCCAAGGGGGCACTGCACACAACCTCACAAGCCTTTAGCTTTGAGAATGTGAGAACCAACATTACTGTACAACTGAGACACTGAGGACACCCTGAGCACACCCTCGGCGTTAGTACCAGCGCCAGCAGTGACTCAACATCAAACAACCCATTTCTTTCCTACCAACGCTCTCCTCTGACCAGCACCACTTGCTGAGAGCACTTCCAGGAGGAGCAGACACAGTAACACACAGCAGAGGTTAGCACACAACATTTTCAACAGGTAACCACACTGTTAAAAATAAATGCACTGGCTGCCCATAGAACGCTATCCATAAATCAACGGCCACAGAATTCTAGGAGAGTAAAAACCATCCAAGTCCTATTCAAATAATTTAAAACTCACCTTACTCAGAACTGATTAGAAGCCATCACAGCCTTCTAAACACTTGGCAACACCTACAGACTACCTTTGACATGCTCATTTAAGCTCTTAGTTAACAACCACCATTAACAACCTTAATTGATTAAATTTGTGGAGGTTTTCAAACAGAAGAATCATCCACATCTAATTATCACCTCATTTCTGAAAGCTGGGTCCATGGTGAGGCAAAGCTTTCACCATGGCTCTCAAAGGAAGTCAACCTAAAAAATGAAAAAAATGGAATTGAAAAAAATTAATGCATGTTACAATACTCACACTTTAATTAATCGGGAGTGGAGAAGTCCATCAGTGTGTTTTTACATGATGAAAATATATTAGTGCACTGCATTTTTACACTTATATTTTTAGAAGTAACAGTCTAGTGTGGAGATTACATAGGATTTGAAGAATGCATCTTTTTAGAAGGATAATACTCCTTTTAAAATGTGAAACTGGAAGCAGAATGGTAGCACCTGAGAAAGATGTAGGTGGATAAAACTTCAATAAATAAATCAAGCAGAGCAAATCTACTGTCATCCTTGGATATCTGGAGTGTGTTCTGATGCCTTCTCTGTAGAAAATACTTTAATTTTATAAAAAAGTATTAATTTTATAAAAAAGTCGTATGATCAAAAATCCAAACCTATAAATAAATAGGTATCTTGGAATAACACACTGAAGCTTAACATTCAGTCAAGCTAACTAAATCATGCTGTTTGTACCTGTCCTCATCCCACTCTTTCCCTAGCCCACATACATGTGTTTTTCTAGGTATGGGATCACTGAATTTTTATATAGCATGTAGGCAGTTATGTATGTCATTACCAGTGTGGCAGAAACAAGTTAGTTCTGATAACTAAACTTTTCCAGTGCAATTTGCTAGGTGAGAAAAAAAGAAAACAGAAGATAATTGTGACCTGTCTGTGGCTAAATGTGACAAAGCTGAGCTGTGCCAGCAGGGTCTGGAAAGCTGCAGTAATCTGCATATTGGTACATGCCCTGTCTTCTCTTGTCTTGGCACCACAGTCCTCTTTCGTTGCTGATAAAAAGTAAGATTGACTCCATCACTTCCAGGAATGGAGCTAGAAGCTAGACATACATTTCAATAAAGCAGAAGCTAATCTAGTGAAGCATCTGGAAGAGAGGTGGTAATCTTAGAGTATTTGTCACTATTGTCCTCTCTACAGGCCACCACCTCTGAAGGTTTTCTAGTTTCACAGAATCTGACGTTTCAAGTGTCTTTTAACCTTCGTTCAACAAGTGCACCACATGGCTGAAGATGAATTGTCCTTTGCTGCTGTGTCCTCCTCTCCATCCTGGCTGGGGTTATTGCCCATTTCCCCTCAGCAGAGGCCACAGAGAGGACTCCCCCATTGCTTCAGCCCTGAGGTCTCTGGTTTAGCTCTAAACCACAGCCACCGGGGCAGTCAGCAGAGCTGATGAATTTTGCGCTGACGTGAGCAGCCAGTCTCATCTGCCAACTGCTGTGGGTCTGCGACCTCTGGGGAGGGGCCATGAATTCATCCCTCCAGCCAGAGTCACTGGGGAGCAGATGTCAAAGCCCTTCGTGAGCTGGAAGTGTCATCGTGTCTGAGCCCAGCAGCGCTTCATGTCTCTTGGTTTTGGATGGGTGCATTTATCTAAACAAAGCTCCTTCTCTGTTTTGTTTTTTGCTTGTTTGTTTGTTTGATTGTTGTTCTGGCATTTATAGAGAGAGGGATCGAATTCCTTCAGTACCAGTTCTCCCCTGTATCCATTACTAGTTACAAGCAGAGTAACCAAGGAATAGTAAACTTGTGCTTTCTCATGCCAAGTTCTCACCCTCACTTGTTTTATTTTGGCCTTGTGGGAACATCCCAGCTGGTCCTCTCAGATGTTGCCACATGGAGTCATAAGGTCTTTTTCTTTCATTTTCCCAATTCCTTCAGCAGCTGTGTTGATTTAAATCCATACACAGCCTTGAATTGCTGCAAGCCATAGTCCTGCCCGTTCCACCCATGGCAGAACATAGTGTCTCACTAGCTGCAGAAACAGCTCTCCATCTTTCTTCTGGACACCTTGCAAACCACTGTCAAAATTGGTTTGTGCCCCAGTCTCCTGCCAAGTCTCTTTCACATTCAGGCAATGATTTAATGTTTATTCTTCGAGAGGACCAAAGGCTATCCATGAGTCCTTACTTTCGGGAGCACTGTGAGCTTCCTAACGCAGCTTGGGAAGTCCCTGAAGATGCCTTGGCCGTGTACCATAGGTAGTCTTCATCACAGGTCCTGTCAGGTGGGGTCTGACACATGGATATCTGTCAGAAACATTCAAGGGAACACCTTCCTTGAGATCCAGGAGTCCCAATGTGTGCATAACTTCCCGTTGTACAGCCAGCACTGCAGCCAGATAGTTTTGTGCTTTAAATAAAGCATAAAGTCACATTTTCAGGGAATACAGTAAAAAGCCTTTTCACTTAAAGAAATAAGAAATAAGAATAGCTTCTCTATCAGCTTGGTCTTTTCCCGCTTTTGTCCTAAAATGGGCATTTCTAATGGAGGTGGTAGAGCCTTGTGCTCACAGGTCTCGATCCCTCAGGGACACTGAGCTTTGATTACACGTGACCTCACTGTGCCGACCCCACTGTGCCATTATTGACTTGAGACAGGCAACACAAGGAAATGTTTCCTTCCTCATTTTCACTACTTCTACCTAAACCAGATTTTTGCATTAAAGGATTCATGCCTGGCTTTGTGGGTATACAGTATACCCATACAGCTATTTCAGGGTTGTGTTCTTCGATATTTCAGAAATTATGCTTCAGTCTGGCAGCTTCTGATGAACTTCATCAGTGAGCAGGCTAGAAGGCTGACCTAAGGGTTTGTATATTCAGTTGTATTAAAGCCATCAGTATTTGGGCAGCTCAGGATTACTGTGATTGGAAGTTCGAAAATACAATGATCTTTTGTGTCTAGCGCATGTTATGCAGGAGAATATTTAAATCAATAATAATGCTATCAGAGCTGGAAATCAAATGCAAAATAATTCCCTGGGCTTCCCATGTATAATGACATTTGCTCTTTTGATGAATTGCTAATGTATTCTTGGACAGAAGCAGCAGAAGCTGGCAGCCCAGCCAGCTTCGCTATAGAAATGGCAGGACAGAGAGAGCAGGATTGTATTTACTATTATATACTGCTAACAAACTACGCACCTTTCAACATGTTGTCTCTCTGCTATGAATTATTCCTGTTCTGAAAAGGGAACATCTAAACAAACTTTAGGACTAGTCTTTTAAGAAATTACTGTTTTCTTCAAGAAAATCTTAGTTCACTTTGTTTGTTTTGAAGTGAGAGTACCAAATTGAAACATTATCTTTTTAAAAAGGCAAAAATGATTTCAGCTGTGATGCCTGCCTAACGCTCCCAGCAATTTCCACGACTCTTACTGTAGAGCATTTTTTTCTCTGTGTTCATTTCTCTTGTGTTGGTTTCTGACACCCTGCACAAGACAAGCAGTCTGACCTAACCTGCGGCAAACCAGCACTGGCCACGGTGAAATGAACTAAATCCACAGTGCTGTCCAATGGAGAGATGATGAAGGGATGAGAAAGCAGAGGGAAAAAAATCCTCTATTGTTTTCATTTTATGCTGGTAGTAATTTGGGGGTTTCATCTTTCACAGTAATTGGCTAAAACTCACTCAAATGATCAAGCAAAGATAAATCTGAGAGTTGTTTCACTTATTTGTTTAATAATGTCACCATAAGGTTAAAAAAAAGGGCAATGATTTTGAGTTTTACTACCCTGAATTATTAATTTTGTGAGCATTTAAAAAGAATAGTAGTTTGGAGATTTTTTTAGGCATACTGCTGTGCTATGATTCCTTTTCATAGTGGATTCATAAAGATTTTAAAAGCATCAAGTATTTCTGATTCCCAAAGGACTCTGTCTGGAAGATGGCAGCTACAAGACTGTACAGAAAACTTTATATTGTATGGGCTCTAGTAATTTTTAGCAAATGCCTCTTTTTATCTTGAGATTGGTGGATGCTCTGTACCTGTAATATTTAGGTACTTTACAAGCTTAGCTCCTAAGGTGTCAGTGCAATTGTGTGATTCGTGTCTGCAGTCCAGGACAACCTGCATAAATCCTGCTCTGGTTACCTTTGGTGTTCCTGCTGACTGCCACCGAATTCTGCAGACTATGCTTAAAAATCCTCAACTCTGTGATATACAGTTCCCAAAACATCTCTCAAAAGGTGTGAGACTGTCAGAGAAGAACAAGTGAAGGTTTTCATCTTCGCAACCATCAGAGTCTTTCACTGGACCGGCAAGCAGAAAAGCCGAGCGCGGTGCCCAGGCCAGCCCCCCATGCCAGCCGTGGCACGCACAGCCAGATGATCTTCCATTCATTTCTTTTGGATGCCAAAGTCATGGGAATGCATGGAAGTTAGGTGATTCCTTCTTTTGCTTCCCTGCTTTCTCCATTGCTCCCGAGTCCTGCATGCACAAGATTAGGCTCTTTGCTTATGTAAATTGCTGAGCTCAAAATATCCCCAGTTGTGTGTCCTCGTTACAGACTGCAGCACGCACCATGCCGCTCTCCCGGCACAGAACAGTTTATAGCCAGTTTATTCCCTAACAGAGCAAGTGCAAATTTTATCGAGGTGATGGATTATGTAAGAAAATACACTTCCCCCATTGATTCATTATTTCAAAGGACCCATTATCTCTCCCATTTTCTGTAGCATTCCCCTAAAGGTCATTCACTGTTTCTGGAACTTTTTGAGGAAAAAATAAAACTGCGATTATTTTTTTTCAGATCTGAAAAAAAGAATAATTTCACAGCTGTTGGCAAGAGGTTAAGAGTGTGCCAGCAGCTCCAGTGATTAGCACAGGCTGCATGTGTAGCCTTGTTTGCGGAGAGCTCGTGCGCTGTCTTGCATGTTTCTCCAGTTCTCATTGCAGGGCCCGGAGAATGCAGGAAAACTCTCTGTGAGAAAAGCAGCTTGGTGTCAAAGCAGTTTTGCTGATATGATTCAGTCTGGTTCACCGCTGGCACTGATAAAGCTTCAGGTGGCTAGTAAATAATAGATCTATTTGTGCTGTATGTGTTAGCTGCTGCTACTCTTACAAGGAACACAATCTTGCTGGCTTTTGGCTTTTTGTAATGAAGCGTGTCTTAAAAACAACTTCTCTTGTAGAAAAACTTCATTGGTCTCCATTTCAGGTGTTTAAACATTATGTGGGCTACTCATTTAAAAGGGTGTCTGAATACCTGAGGGTTTAGATTATCAACAGGTCCTGTCAGGTGGGGCCTGACACAGGCGCACACACACACAGGCTTTCACAGGTTCAGAGCATTAAACCCCCTTAGATATAACTATCTCTGAACAGAGGAGCTTAAGAAAGCGGGGATGGAGAGCAGCCCTGCTCACTGTGCTCCTGTGCTGGGGCCGGGGGCAGGTTGTGGGGTCAGGCTCCTCCTGCCTGTGCACAGCCCCCCAAGCCCCATGGAACCCACGGTGACCATGCCACAGGAGGTTTAACCTATTTCTGAGCCGTCGCTTGAACTGCACAGACAACATTTCTCTCTTACTGCGCCTGACATGGGTGCCTTTGCTGACTGCCTCTTCGCCGATCATCAGTGTCATTCTCCATGGCAGGTTTAAACATGAAACCAAACCCTGGTGTAAAGCAGGCGCTCTCCTGAGAGGCAGATGAAGAAGCTGCCAACTGTTTGGTGCCAACTGCTGTGGGCATCAAGCCGCTCACTGTATCTTCCCCAGAAATGCAGGCTTGCATTTAAAATACCCAGCCACTCTCACTGGAGACTGTATCAGTCAAACATTAGATATTCCTCTTTCATTCCTGCCTATTACTAATTGATAGCTGAGGTCTTTAGCATGCATCATATCTCATTGCACATCATAGCTGTAACTAAGTTAAAAATACAAAGACCCTGTAGAACTAAGAGACTTTATAGATCTTAGGTTTACACGATGCTGCCTTTTGTACTGAAATTCCTATTCAGCTGGTTAGGTCCATGCTGTGCTCTGATTTGCACGAGTTTAATCCAGACTAACATCAGTAGCTTTAGCAGAATTAGTACAAGTTTGCTCTCATTTTCTCTATCAACATTAGTATTTTTCAAGCCCCGCCATAGCAAGGGTTATGAAAGCATTTAGACAAAAGCCTGAGCCTCAGGAAAGACGGAGAGATGTGAGAGCAGGGGATGAGATGGGGTGAGCATTGTGCTTCCTCTTCTTCCTTCTGCACCTTACCCCTAGCCCAGGATTGGTATTGAAGCTCTCTCTTGATGCCAAGTCTAGGGAAAGCAATCCATTCTTCATATCTGGAAATTACTAGTTAGTGGGATTTCTCACTAATTTCCATTAATTAATGAACCATTTCTAATAGAGAAATTTGCAGAAAGAAAAAAAAAAATCTAGACTATTTGAATATCTCTTTCATTAAGCAGAACTGCAGAGAGGACTGCATGGCCAAAGTAAGCTTGAAAGCTTACTTCCAGTTTTATTACCTTCTTTCTTACCTTTCTCTCTAAAAACCCTGCAGAAAATTTGCTTGAAATGCTGATCCATCTGAACTTTAAGTTGACATCTGCATGAACTTGTTACCTGTGGTTTTGGGTCAGCTTCTTGGCTGCTGAATGTACTTTAACATTTTTAATCTTTCATTTTTCTAGCCTTTTTGCACTTGCCAGATTTCAATACTTTTTCAATAGCATATAGAGACACCATTTTTTTCTGTTATCAATCAAGGGAAAGCAGAGAAGAAAAGGAAATGAGAAGAAAAGAAAAAAAAAAGAGAAAGGGAAAGAAACTTGAGCAAAAGTGCAAGCACCATTATTTTTTGAACAGGCAGCTGCTTCAAGAAAAGAACCTAAGGTAGTTTCTTTTTCTCTGTAGGACTTGAATTCATTCCTCTCAAGACTTTAGTATTGATCTTCTTTCTTTTCAGAGTTCCTGACCTTCCTCCTTTACTGTCCCAGCCCAGCTGGTATGCTTTCACACAGCCTGGTTAGCTCCTCGGCACCTGCATTTTACATTTCAGCAGGGATACCCTTAACGTACTTCATCTACTCGTGTACCAGAGCAACTGAACTGCTGAGAGATAGTCTGTAGATCTGGCTCGGTTTATTTGGTTTTTAACAGATGATGTTATCTGTTGAAATAAAAAGTCAGGTCGATTTTGTCTCAACTATGAAAATCTCACAAATAAAAGTTATGGTCTCTCTAGAGCTGCCATTTCTTGCTTCTCTACATCCCACTTCTTTCTTTTTTGTTTCTTTCCTCCTCCAAAAACCTAAACAATTCAAAGTGGTTTGTGTCAACATTTTTAAAAAGTTGTATTTGCTAGATACAGAAATCATTGTTGGTGGAAATTTTCTTTCAAGTGAAATTTTCAAATTTTCAATTTGACGTTCAGCTCAGAGCCCAGAGTTTGAAATCTCAAAGTCTTTCACGAGCTACAAGTTCTGCCCTCTTCAAAGCATGACTGGAAACTGCCTGACCCCCCTTTCACAGTCTGTTCCCATTCACTCTGTGGAAGGGATGCTTCTGCACATCCTGTGCCTCGCTGTCCCTGTCACCATCTGAGAGCCCATCTGCCTGCCTTATGCCTCGGAGCGTGCAGGAGAAGATCCCAGAGGCTGTCTGAGGACAGAGCGGCTGCCGGGCTCCCAGGGCAGCGGGACCTGGGTGTGAACCGTGCCCACGGGAGGCAGGAGGCACAAGGAGCTCTCACTGGTGCTCACAGATAAAAGTGGCCACAGAGAAAGCCAGAGGAAACGGCCAAGTGTTGTAAGACAGGGAGAACAAAGGGAAGGAGGAGGCTTGCTTTCTACAATTCACATCTTCTGTAGAGTGAAGGGCAAAAAAATTGACTTCGGAGTTGCTGATTCCTTCTGTGGTGAAGGGAAAGTAACTGTAGGCCACTGTGGAAATGGCAACAGGCACTCTTTCAGTGGCTGAGAAATGAGGAAAATAATTCTTTTACTTTGGTGCTATATGGAGAAGGAATACATAGATGTATGTTTAACCACGGCAGCGGAAGTGAAAACAAGAGCTGTCTGTGGTGACACCACAGAGAAGAGCAGAAAATAATTATTGAAGAGGAAAAAACCTCAATAAAATATACTTTACATTTTATAAGTTGTGCTAGGAGGTTTCTTAAACCATCATTAGTATGTTCCTGTTCCTGTACTCCATTCTTCTCTCTAGGCCCGTTCATTTTCTGATTTTTTTTCCCTTCTTTTCCATTGTTCCTCATCCTCTTTCTTTGAGAGTAAGCAAGGTTATTATTAACAATCAGTTTTCTTCTTGACATGTAACTGTTCAACAGTTACCTGTCAGACTTCTCCATCCTTTGGCCAGCCCTACCTTTTCATGGACCTGGTATAATATGCTTAATGCAGAGTTAAATTTAGGTGATGGATCTAATGACTCACAAGAAAATTTCAGTGTCATTTGAGGAAAATGTCATGATGAGCATTTCTCAACAGTCCCCAGGGAGCATCCACCCAATCTCAACTAGTGTGAGCTACCACCAGAAAAAGTACAAGGAATTCCCTTTTTTTTTTTCCCCTGGAATTATTTTGAAATGACAGCCAAGCTAAATAACTAAACAGTAAATAAATAAATAATATACTAAATAAATACTATAAATAATAGATACTACACTTAATATAAATAATAAATAATATATAATTAATACATAATAATATAAATAATAATAATTCCCCTCCTTACATGTCTGATAGTGAAAGTCAGTAAGAGTCACCTGTATTTGTCCAAGGAGGAGTTTATTTTTAGTGGGATTTCTTTAGGCATTTCCTAGATGGATTTTGGTAGATAGATTTATAAAAAGAAAATCTGTGCAAGAGAAAAGATTGTTAGAAGTGTGTCTGTTAGAAGACACATTTTTTTTTAATCCTTAGGGAAAATGCTTTTGCTCCTATTTAAAAACACTTCTGCAATGCTGCCCTGGAAACATTATTGTGCACAACAGCCTCCAGCCGATGCTCACTGGGGACTGAAACCTACTCACCTGCTTTTCTTACCCAAGGTTGATGCCAAATGAAGAAGAAACACATTCATCTTGTAAAATCTTTAAGTGTTACTTACTAATTCAGATTTTAAAATGTATTGTCTCAAAAAAATTCATTACTCTCTTCATATCTTCATCTGGACTTTCCCCTGGAGCACTAGGCTGACTTACACTGGCTGAAGATCAGCCTGCAGTTTTCAAATGACTTGTTCTCCTCATTAAAAGGGGAGCTTACACTGCCTAATTTGAACCTGTGCCAAACACGTCCCTTTCTCCACCACTTAATGTTCACAGCCCTCGATCACTTGTCTGAGGCTTTGTGGTTAAAGGACTGGGTTTGCTGTGTGGTTTGTGCTAGGTTTGATGGCTTGGGGTTTTTTAGTTTCTGAGTGTATATATCCTTCCTGTTCTGCTTTGACATTGACATTGTGTTTTGCTTTAGTCTGAACATGTAAGAACAGGCGACCTGATCTGCATGCACCATTTGTGTCACATTCCCCTCCTGAAATTAGTATTCTTCAAAACAACCCAATATGTTTGTATTGCATATAACAGACTATCTGTGACAGCCAAAAAAATGAGTACAGTATGCACACCATTTCAAGCTGATTATATTCATTGCCATTCAGGTCATAGCTCAGATTAATTATTGCATTTGTGTAGGATGTTCATTAGGAGGTTTCCTGATTGTTGTTCAGAAGATTGATTACTTATTACACTTACTTTGTGGTTTCTGTGGGGAAAACATCTTTAAGGCTTCAACATTTACCAACATACTGAGGCCGGCAGGGCCACTGAGAAGTGAGGATACCTACACCTGCCACGTCAAGAGGCCGTGACGTACGTCTGCATTAATACCAGGTTAGAAAGCAAAAGATGTCTAAAACAAGCATTTACTTTAAAGTGCCTCAGTCTAGAGATAGTAACATAGCCTCAGGCACTGATGTACCTCCCATAATTAAAATAAGGTAAAAGAAATTAAAAACCTCACAGAAAAATGCCAACTGGTGGGTTCGTGTAGATGAGACAAATGGTTTACAAAAGAGCCCACCTGAATCCTGGCTGTAGCTGCCATGCAATTTGCAAAGATCCAAGTTTCTAGGCCTTGCATCTCATCATTTGACAGCAGATTGACCCAGGCTGTGCAGGCAAATGCAATGAATTGCGTGATGTTTCTCCTAGAAATTGGCTGGTTTTAGGCAGAAGTAGGAATATGAAGCTTCCTGTGGAAGATAACACAATGTTCCAATTAGTATCGAGATGATTTTACAGGTATTTTTAGGAACGCTAGCTTTAGAGAAATTAAAAAATATGTTCAAGTCAAATTAGGAGACATCCTCGAGCCTGGCGAAGGATAAAGGCAGGAACCATTAGATTTTTGTTTATCTCCTGTACCTCACCTGAAATATGTTAAATAACCAGATAGACTCACAGTTCATATTTCCCAACCTGCTCTTCATCATTTTTGTCCAAACACACAATCATATACAGCTGTTTACAACAATAAAAGTATGAGGTACTGAAAAGAAGACAAAAAGTAAAACAAACCAGCAGTCATACATGCTCTAAATAGGTTTTTAAATTGCCTTGCAATGCAGTGCTTAAAAAATAGGAATAAGCTATAAGGCAGTGTATAACTTTGCAGCAGACGTGAAGTTTGTCTTTGTTCATTTATAGAACTCACTTCAACTGGGGGCTCATAAAGCAGAAAAAAATAAATTTTTCTTTGAACTTTAAAATAACCACTAGAGTCTGATGAAAGACCTTAGCAAGCATTTAAGATGGCAGAATCGCCAAAGGAACTTTGTTTCCTAATTGTTTTCCTGGTGGAGCCAGTAGCAGCCCCAGTCAGAAAGGGTTTAGAGGACCCTTTTCCTTTTAGTTGTTATAATGAGATCAACTATCAAGTAGAGGGCGCTAGGTGTGGTGACGATGGATGTGACACAATAGCACCAAACAGATAGTTAACAAGTTCGTTTTGACTTGCTGCTAAATCTTTGCATCCAGCAAGCAAAATGCTGTGTTGTGATACCTCTCAACGTGGTGATCAGTGCAAACTCTCACACTGGTCCATCCAGTAACTCAGTTGATCTTAAACTGTGACATCTTTCCCTCATATGAAAAAAAAAATAAATTTAGAAGCACCAGGTAGACTTACTTGTCAAACGCTGTAGGAGACTTACCGGCAAGAGTTGCCTAATGCTGGAGGAATGTGGTGTCAGTGAACCAGACCATCAGTTTATTTTTCAGTGGAAATGTATAAATCTTCCTTAGTGCATTTTTTGTGTCTCATACTTTTCCTTCTCTCATGCATTTAGTTTCAAAAATGGCTATAAAAATAAATTATGGTTAGTTCCATTAGGAGCCCACTTCTGTTCACAAGCATATACTCTTTGTAAGAGCATCTTTAGGCTATTGGGGGAAACGAGGAAAAGTATAACTTACAAAGTTGCACTTCTGGCTGTTCTACGTGAGAAGTTCTTGTCCTGGTCTTTACCATTTGTTTTGTCATTTAGCATAATGTCTCCTAAGCTAGAGGAGTGAAAGGAAATTAGGCAGTAGGGAAAATTACTTAATGGTAACTCACTTTTTTGTAATCTAGCCCTTTTACATCCCATTTTCTTTACCCATCTTAAGACAGCGACCTTTTATTTCCTTTTGCTTTTCTTCTTGTGTGCAAAATTCCTCCACTGCCTTCGGACTGGACACTCAATTCTTTGCCTCATACACAGCAAAATGAAGGTGTGATTTTATATGCATGAATGTAGTTCAGCAATTTGGACTGTGTTAGCAGAGATTTTAAAAAAAAAAAAAAAGGGGCAGGAATGCCTGCCCATGGGAAACAGTGAATTAATTCCTTGTTTTGCTTTGCTTGTGTGCATGGCTTTTGCTTTCCCTATAACTGTCTTTATCTCAACCACGAGTTTTCTGGCTTTTACCCTTCCAATTCTCTCTCCAGTCTTCTGCAGAGGGAGGGAGTGAGCAGCTCCATGGGACTTGGAGGCTGGTTGGGTTAAACCATGACACATTCAGGGGAATGACCTGAAATAATTGAGGACTAAAGAGGAAGAAAACAGTAACAAAAAGAAGCTGTCTTTTTAAACTTCAATTGGCTTTTGCCTTTTTTTTTTTCTGATGACCTCAGTGCTTCACACCCCTCTTTTCCTGTTTCATACCATTGCCACCTCTCCGCTTCAGTTTTACCCGGTGTTGCTGTCAGCTGTCACTAACTTGTTTCAAAATTTAGTTGAGCTCTTTCCTCCCCCCTCCACTCTCTTTTCAGACTTCCTTCTTGACCGAGGACACACCCCAAAGCCTACCTGTAGAAATGCAGGAGGAAGGAGTGCAGTGCCTTAGAGCTGGGTTCCCGTGAGCAGGCACTGCCGTGACGCTCCGGTCGCTGATCCCATTTATGCAGCAGCACGTGCAGCTCACACAATCAGCTCTCAGATACAGCTGCAGTCACTTTACGGAGGCTACTTTGGGGAGCAAAGGCTCTGAGCTGTGAATAAAGAATTCACATTTAATTCTCTGGCCAGAAGATTATCAACAGCATATGTCAGTAAATGCTGCCCGTGAACAGCACGGCCTGACCACTGCTCCTCTGTCCCTGAAACTTCCCCCTTCTGCAGCAGTTACCCATTCTGGGGCGCTTTGAAAAGTAAAAATCCCAGTAATGATGCCAGCATCAGCTGCGATTGGTCAAGCATCCAAAATATAATTTAGTTCACATATTTGAATATAAAAACATTCCACTTTTGATGTCTTAATGTATTTTTCAGAGAGAATTGATTTTGAGGAAAGATACTGCAGGAGAACCTAATACATGTTTAAAGGTTTAATTTCCTAATTTTTTTGTTGTCTGTTGCAGCTTTAACAAAGTCACAAGAGTTATTCCTCGTTTACACAGATTTCCCATAACATTTCATTACAGATAAGAATATAAGCACTATAGTCCAGATTATCTATATTTTCACAGCACTAAAGAGGAAATGTATATTTTCCAGAGATTTTATTCAGTCACTGTTGATATCATCCAGGAGGCTAGAGATAATCTTCCCTCAAACTCTGGAGCAGTTTAGGAATGCAACACAGAATCTCCTTCATGTGTAACTTCTTCCATATTATGTCATGGAGCAGTGTTAAAAAGAAGAGTTTCCTCTAAAACTGAAAAAGCAACTCTACTGAAAGAAGGGAGATGTGGTGTTCTTAAAAGTACTTGCTTGTGTTGGATCATTGCAAAAATTAATAAGCCTTCCCCAGCCCTTCTTACTCATCCGCTCTGCTACAGATTCAAAACCCAAATAAATCCTTTTTGCAGCCTTCTCACCATGGAGTTGGCTTATACTGCAGTGGCCCTTTAAAGAATTATTTTAAAAATACAAAGCATGAAACCACCAAGGACGCTGCAGTCTGGGGTACTGCCTTTATAGATTAATGGTGTATTTTCTTACAAGATCACGCTCACAAGTAATTATTATTCTTGGTATTTCACCGGTTCAAAAAAGTTTCATTTCCAAAGTTTAGCACACACATGCATCATGAGTGCCTGTTTGGCTAAAGCCATGCAGGCAGCGTGCTGCAGCCTGCCCTCAAAGCAGTAGTTCTATTTGCAGAACATTCTATTTGTAACTTAATTAAACTCACTTGGTGAATTATTTTAAATGTCATAATTCATAATTGGTGTTTGGCACTTTTTTAATGCAGATATATTAAAGAATAATTAATTTTACATCAAGTTAAGTCCAGTAATAAAATAACTCCAAACAATGAAACACAGTGGGAGATCAGTCCTCATCTGAGATGATTAGAGGGGCACATTGTTGCAATGTCATTTTTTTAACCTTTACAATTATTCATCATTAAGAGACTGATTTTATTCAGTGTCCCACATCCAATACAGTGTGTCACTTCATTATTATTTCTACCAGTGAGAGAAAATTTTGTCTCATAAACTCTTTCTGCTGTTTACATAATTGGAGCATCTAGGAGCAAGTCTGCTTCAATTTAAATCAGTGCAAAGATTTCCAGTCTTCAGTGGGAGTTAAGGGTGACACATGGAGGACTTGTCCGTCACAAACGCCAGAGTGGTAGCACCAAATACATATACATATATACACATATATATTTTCTTCTTATACTTCTGCTGCTTCATGAAGTTTTCCTACTGGATTTACTCAAGAGTGTAGGATGTGGCTGTTTTGCATCCCCTTCTCCGAGGCACAGCAACAAGCAAACACCTGAGCTTTGCTAAGACCAGCACATGCTTGACAGCTTGTCATTGTTATAGTGACAAAAGAGCAGCTGGCCATCAACAAAATAATAAAAGTGACAATGAGAGATATTAAAATGCTGTCAGGATGGGCAATGCCCCCAGGCAGAGGTTGTCTTCACCCCTGTTCGGACAATGGCTCTCAGCAAGCTGTGGGCTTGCACCACGCTGTGACATGCCACTGCAATACCAACATGTAAACAAGCAGTAATAATTAAGACATTCAACAGAATGACATCCAGCAGAAAGCTTTCTTCTCTACTTAGCTTCAACCATTGTGTAAATCTTGTTCGTGTAACTGAACTGTAAACATTTACACAGACCTATGGTATTCAACACAGTTATGCCCCTTGGACCACTGCGTAAGCTGAAAATTGGCTCCTCGGCTGCAAATAAGAAGCAGGGTGACAAACACTGAGTTTAGACTCTTTGACATCTATGATTTTTAATGGAAAATATGGACTATCCAGTACATAATCAGCATTTTAACACCGTTACTGTATAACTTATGCTAAACTCTTCTGCAGGGTGATAAGATTCATTATTAAATATAATGAATGAAGTATAAAAGCTAGTCAGAACCTCAGCAAATCTGCCTTTTCAGTCTAATCTCTTGTAGTTACATCATCCCATGCCTACCTTCACTGTGCTAGCCTAGACTCAACTAATAAAGCCAGGCATCTGTAGGTGTAGCTATTAAAAAAAACCAAACCAAAGCAAAATCCCATTTTTGATGGTGACTGACAAACACAGAGCATCTTAAATGAAGGTGTCCTGAAGGACTTAAAGCCTGCAGTGTAATTTAATTAAGATATCAAAGTGATAGCATTATATCATCTATGACAGCTATTCTATTATAAAGCATTTCTTTAATTAACAAAGGCAGTAGCTGAGAAGGCAAGCACTGGTATGAAACCCACTTGCCTTACACTCGGAGAAACACAATTACTCTTCAGACTTCCTTGAGTCACACTGGTTTTACTGCCTTTTTATTTGCCTTCTGGCGGGGCTGCGGCCCCCATTCCCCAGTTTCATGGACTCCCCACAGCCCCAGGATGCCACAGGGATCTTGTCCTAAGCCCTGCCACATCTCAAAGGTCCAGGAGCAGAGCAATGACTTTTAGTTTTTTCTCAGTCAAAAACTGCCTCCTCATTTTCCTCCACTGGCACTGGGGAGAGCAGCTGATGGCAAAGCAGGGCAGCTTCGGAGAAGCGTAACGTCTGCGGAGCTAAAGCTGCTGGGAAGTGACAGGATGATCTGGGACTTCATAAGCACTGGGATACCTCCCGGAGCTTCTATTCAATTGCTATTCAGGTTTTATTCAGTAAGAACATCTGTTGGTTTCAGCAAATTCATGTCTAGGAATTAAATTAATTGAATCTCGGGATAGGATTTGCCTCATTGAAAGGAACTTCAGAGAATTTAAATAAACTATAAAGTCCTAATAAAATATTTTCTGTGGCATAGGGTTGTTTTATAACTACTTAAATATCCCTTCATATATTAAACACACAGTTTTAAATGGTTTTCTTATGTGCTAGCAGATTTAAAAAAAAAAAAGTCAGAAGTTTCTATTTTGAGCATCATATCCAAAATTTTGGCATCAGCCAAGTCCAGACATCTGCAAGTATGCAGGCAGTTTCTCCAAGTTTGGGGGGTTACAGGACCCTACAAGAAAATGCTAAGTCAGAGTTAAAGCTATTTGTAAACTTTTACATAAATGCATATATATATAGTTGTGGTTCTAAGTTTCTCCTATATCTGCAAAATAAGGATTACAAAATTAAGTCTAGAAAAGCAGTCTAAGAACTATGAGGGAACTTGGAAAGGAACTTGAGTAGGCATAATATCAGATGGAGGAATTGATTTTATGATTAAAAGCTAGTCAGTACTGTGTTGCAGAATATTTACAGATAAGTAGAGAGATATGGAGTCACAAATGTTTGCAAGGAGATGAGAGGTAAACAGCAGATTTTTTTTCTTTAATAGCTCCTCTGACAAAGACAAGTATCTCTCCAGCTTCTTGAATAAATTGCATTAATACATAATTTCCATAACCTTACTATGTCACTATGAGTTATTAAAATCAGAGATACCTTAACAGGCTTGCTTTTTTCTTATATATATATATATTTTAATTTTTGGCCAGCTTTCTGAATTTGCATATACCCACAAAATATTATTAACTAGTGCATTCAAGTGCTATATAACAGAATTCACAAAAATAATCTGAAATCCATTTAAAATTATTTACAGCCTTATGTTTGCTTCCATCATAAGCTAAAACTTAGAGTTATTTTCCATTGATCTCACTGCAGCACTTTCAGTAAATGCCCAGTGAAAAATTAGGAGAAATGAAAATTTAAAAAAATCCAAGGGCATATCTTTTGAAGTTGCTTTTTTCTTTTTTACTTTTGCATTAACATATCACAGATGGCCATGTGGAACACGGTGATTTTGTATGCTGTCTAAAGACATTGTTATAAGCACAGCTATGCCACTTCTTATCCGTAAAACACTTTCTCGGGGCCTGAAAATACTCAGATGCTATATGCAAAGGGTTTTTTATATAAAAAAATGTAAATGTTGCATACCTCTAAAGAAAGGGGCATATGGCTTTGGTTTGTAGCATAGTACAGCCTTAAATTCTCTGTCAGAGGAGAGAATACCTCACCTTCTCCGAGGTCTTATTTTTGTACCCTTACAAGTACTGACTCATTTTATAAACAGATACTTTTCATTCCAGTAAGTGCATTTCATACAGCCCCTTTCATACAAACTGGAACCTAAAATTCCATTTAAAGATAAACGCTGAGCAGCACTAGCTTGTTTAAATTGTGGAGTCCCTTTAGGATCACATGGAGGCAAATCTATCATATTCCTGCCTTTCTGGCTTCACATGCTGCCTTGCCCAGCTGCCATCTGACATCAGAAGCACATCCAGGTGTCAGGGAGGGGCTGTCCCTGTTGTGCCCCTCACAGAGGCAGCTAAAGTGGAGCTGGGCTGTCCCAGGACGCTCCTGTCCCTCAGCACCCCTGACCTCTGGGCTGCTCAGCCAGGACACTGGAGGCCGGTGCAAGGTTTTGACCTTTCTTGTACCTACTGCAAGAAACAGAGTCTGTTGGGAAGTAGTCATACAGTCAACCTTCAAGTCATTAAACAGCATTTTTGCTCAAATTTAGTTGAGCAACTAGACAGGCTAGGATAAGTGAATGTAATTTTTCACATTTCAAATGGCAGCAGTTAATTGCATTACTCTATCCAAGGTGTTTCTCTTTATCACATCGTCTGTAAGACGTGTGATGGGTAGAACTGATAGGGAACATAATATGCTGTAATTTATTACTTCCCAGGGTGGTACAGTGGAAAGAAGCATACTTAGAGCTTCTCTTATCAGCTTGCTCTGTAATAGATTGAAATGTATTAGGATAAAAGGAAACCCTGTCCTTAAACTTTACCTTCAGGCATCCCAGCAGGCAATTGTAGAAAGTCTATTTTTACCACTACAGAAAAATTACATTCAGTCTCTTCTTGTGAGAAACTCCTCCACCTAACGCTTACCAAAAGTCAAATACTTTTTAGGTTGTATTCATTCTACAGCGTTCATGAGTTACAGTTGTCTTGTCCTGGCATACGCATGCAGATTTAATCTCTGTTCGGGGTTAATGGCACAGAAAAAGAACTGGCAGCACAACATCCCCACAGGCAAGCAGCACTGAAATGCCAAGCACCACGACACAGCCCAGGCTGCCCTGCTCTTACTAACAAGGTTGCCTGAGTTAGCCCAAGCCATGTGCCAGTGACTGCTCCTGGTTACAGCGGAGGCATGCAGAGGTTCAGAGGGAAACCCCGGCTTGCAGAAGCCTTGCCACAGCTCTGTAGGGAAAGAAGCCTCTTCATCTCCAGATTTGAATTACTTTATAATCAACCCAGGAAGAAAGTCTACCTCAGTTCAAGGAAAGTGTTACATACCTTGTCATAAGCCTTTCTTGCATTTGGAGATACTCTTGCTTTACTTCAGGTAGAAGGTTCACATTCAGATTTGGGAGGTACTCTGTGTCATCTGGGACAGTACCTGAGGCTATGAAATCTTGTTGGGGACTGGTTTGATCCCCATTGCTCTGAGGTGCCCACCGGAGGCAGCAGCAGGGGTCATGCAGGCATTACACCCCTGCCCTATGCATGGGACAGGAGCAGCTGCTTTCCATCTCCTTTTAGCAGCACTGCCACCCAGCCAGCTGGGCTTCTCCATATTTCAGCATGCTGTGATGAAATGAGTTTTTAAAATGACAGGTTAGGAAGCAGTGGAAGCACATACCATACCTGAAGTGTAAATTTGCAGATGATAGTATTAATGATTTTAGGAAGTCATTGTATATTTTTCAGAGCTGTGTTGTTATTTTTTATTATGGACATATGTAATAAAGGAAATTACATGACATTCTCTAGCACAGAACTGAACAAATTACCAGTTTATCACAAAGTTTGCAACCCTTCCTCAAAAGATAATATGTGGAGGGTTTTTTGATTGAATTACTTATATTGGTGCAATATACTAATGTGGATTTGATGAGTGACTTCATTCTTTTTCAAAGCACTATGTGCCCTAATTTGAATGTGGAGAGACATCACACAATTCATTGTGAATACTAATAAGACATCCCTTCACCGTATAATGAAATTCAACGTTCAAATTTGTTTCTGTAACAATTCCACATTATGTAGGTATACACTGTGACTCATTAAAAATATTTATTTTATCATCCTGACAAACATAAATGAAGGGAAAACAATGTGGCCCACCTTTTAAGAGAAATGAGGTGAAATTGGATTTCACTTTCAACTGTCATTACTGTTTATGTTCCTTTTCATTCTTCTCTTAAGTGGTTCACATACATGCAAGCGTCCTCTAAACCTGGAAATTCTGTAACTAAAATCTTACCAAATTCAACAGAAATGAGTACAGATTCTGTAGCAATAATAAGACAGGGGATTTTAATATATATTAAGAGCAGTGTTTCTGCATAACATCAGCAATTCTAATTGTGGTGTTTGACATTCAGTGTTAATCCGTCAGCTCTAAAACTTATTAAAAATGGCAGTGGACATATTAGTAGGTCCGAAATTGTCAAAAATAGTACTGACATTAAGAATCAGAAATAAAATTACAGTTTTTGTAGAAATACAATTTTGCATGAGATCCACGAGCACAGAATCAATAACACTCTGGAGCAGGATGAACAGTGCCTACAGATGCAGACAGTCCCAAAAGCACAGCTGAGACATCCCCAACAAGAAAAGAATTTCTTCTGTCTCTTTAGTCCCTTTTATTTGTTGTTTGGCTCTGCAGTTTCTTTTCTCTATGGCATTAGGCACAGAATTAATAAAAAGACTAAAAAAAAATTCTCTTTGAAAAAAAGGCCTGTGAGGCAAAGGAAAAGGGTCTGGCTTAGCCACCACTTGTCTGAGTACTAATTACTTCACCTCTTTGTCTGATCTCCCCCACCTGTAACTTTGTGGGCGGCTGAATACACCTGCTTGTAAGACATCTGGAGATTTAGAGCTAAAAAGTAATATGCAAAACATAACATAAACATGCAATATTACATAAACATGGATTGAAAGTTTTTTTACAGCTTTAAGTGACCTGGTTTTGCTATCCATATTCGTAGCTACCACACTACATCCTATTCAAACTGGTGTGATAGCATGTAAAATACAGGACTGTCAGAGCTGGGGAAGACAGCCTGCCTTGGCTCAGCAAAGCTGTCTAATTTCGATGTTAGCAAAGTAAAAGTTAGTCCAGCTTTAGGAAATAAACTGTTTATTGAATGGCACTCAGCATTTTTCTCATTGGGGTGATTAGTAAAACATCAGCTTACTCTTTTGGTAATGCTCTAGTGAATATACACATTACTTAGTGTAGGTTGTACAGGTATTTGATTAGACCATCTGTTCTAAGAAGATTACTTCTTTAGGAAGAAATAAAATAAAATTCAAGATAACTTTTTTCTACTTATGTTTTGCATTACATTTGATGAAAGTTATTTAACTATTGCTACTACTTAGGAATTCTCTTCTGCAATCTCAAAAGTCTCCCACAGAGGAGGCAGGAATCACCCCAGGAAAACTATTAAAGCTGACAGTGGTTTGTCACAGGCAACCATTAATGAATACCATGGGGGATTTGGTATCCTTCTGCTCATTGTCTTGCCATAATTCATAGTCAATATCCCACAGATTTTGCAGAATGTCTGTCTGTGTAGCTGCACATCTAGGCAAGCAAACTGTGTCTTTTAAGTTGGTGGAAATTACAAGTGAGAAATAAATGATAAGATCTTGTTTCTGAGGGTGAATTCTTAAACAAGGGCTCTGTCTTTACAAAGCTAGGTAAGGTTTGGGATTTGGTTTTGTTAGTTTCCTTTTTAACTTCCTACTACAGGAGTTGTGCATTTCTATGCATGAGAATAGTTTTGTGTAAACTTCTTGTCAATCAGAATAGCTTGGTACAGTGCCTTTGGCTATCTCCACTAAGACAGTCCGCCAGTATTCAGTGTAAAACATAAAACCTACAGTCACAATGTCATGACATACCTTCCATCACACTGCCGTGCTTCCCAGGTGTAGCATATTCTACAGTTCCACTTTCAGTAAAGAATGAAATGATCAGATGAAGCAAATTAAAAATACAAAACATGCTCACACAGATGTGTAAATACAGAGGAAATAAAATACTGCCAGAAGAAAAAAACAGAATTCTTCATACCTGAATTTAGATTGTAGAGATTGCAACAGCAATACCTGCAGTGCAGAGCGGGGTAAGCATTTGCAGGTGCTATGTTTACATCTGTCAGAAAGGAAATAATCTGAATTTGCTGTCCTAAATCCTGCTGCTCTTTGTAAGAATAAAATTGTAATGATGCCTTGGGGGGACATACGTAGTGAAATTCATTTTGTTGGGACAGAAATGGTTGTGTCTAAGTCCAACACACATATACTACCCTGAGTAGTCTTTTACAACATAAATAACGCTTGCACATGCAAGTAGCTATGTAAGTGACCTTTTAACAGATAAGCATGAGTACAACAACACAGGCATAATTTAGCTCTTTGTTCACTATTTAGGGTGCATTTTCATGTTGCCCTTAAGCCAGTCAATCTATCTGCACTGCTTCACTTCATTCCCAGCTGTTGCATCCCTTCTGGCAGTACCAGTACTCATCTGGCCAAGCAGTGCATCAGAACAGAGACTTGACTCAGTGAAAAACTTTAGACTGGGGAAAAAAAAGTACTTGTTTTCCAGACAAATGCAGCTCACCAATACAGCAGCATAATTTCTAGGCACAAAGGTGGGATCTCCCAAATTTGTAGGAAATTTGTGCTTAGAGAGAAGCAGCCAGCTCAGAGACCATCAGCTCCCCAGCAGAATTGCAGGGACAGGCAAACAGGGAGAGGGCTGAGCAAGGAGCACCTTGCTACATGTGAGGCTACTGCGCACTTGAGGCAGGACTGAGCCCGTGGCAAAGGTGCAATCCCCAAGGAAAGAGTTCCACTGGAAGTTGCTGGACCAGAGAAGTAGCACAACAGGATTTCTTAAATTGTTTTCCAATTTTTTCAAGGCCCCCTCTTCAAACCTAGAAGAATTATGTCTGTGCTGTTTTAAAGAGTAGCCTTATTTTAATTTAGTGCAAAATTACTTCTAGTGACTGGAAGCCCTTGGTCTGTTTTGCTATTTGGGCTAGTCTGCATCCACCCTTAGCACTGTGACCTCAAAACCACCCCTTTGAAACTACTGTTATGAGCTGATTATTGAGGTTCTTTGAAATACCTCTGCCTGAATTAAGGTGCAAACGAGACCATATGCCAGTCAATAGGATGGGTTTTATTTGATAGTAAATATGAGAGAGAGAGAAAGAAAGAAATAGAAAATAAGTGGAGGGACAGAAAGAGTGTGACAGGGACAGAATGAGGAAAATATCACCACTCCATGGGTCCTAAGAGTGTTCCATTAATCCTCTTCAGCTGGTCTTCTTGGTGGTGAAGGTTCCCCCGAAAAGCATAGAATCCCAGGGGTTAATATACCCTCGAGCCAGGCGGCAATGTCCAGGCATGTCCCCCTGGGGGAGGAGGGCAGTCTCTTACAGCAGACTCTGGATCTGTTGCATCCAGTGGTGCAAAGCCTCTGGGGAGCACTTTGGCGGGGCTTTGGTGGATTCTGACTCCCCCTCAGCTGTTTCTCACGTGAATGTCCCGTGGATGTGGCCTGTGGGGTTGGGGGTTCCACAGCTGGGCTGGTTTGTGTAATGGAGGATGAGTGCTTATTGCCTCTGACCAGAGGTCACACCACACGCCCGAAACCTCCTCCTCCCACCTCGGTTGAGGGGGAGTCTGTGTAAACCTGGCCTCTGTGAGCTGTGCTCTTCCCCCCACCGCACACTCAGCCGGGGATGATTCTCAGCGCAGCTGGTGGCCTTGGCCTTTTGTGGATGCATTCCTTTCCCTCAGCCTGAGGTGACTGAACAACAGGTTTTCCTTTATCTAATCAGCAGCTTGACTTTCAGTCCAAAGTCCCAGTCTTCAGGGAGGCTTCTTTGGTGGTAGCTTCTTTATAATGAGCAAAACTTTATATCCATGTTTGAAGCATGAACTATTTTCAGCCTCTGACAACTACATGATACTGCTTTGTAACCATAATTTGAGCTTCACTGGATCTGAAAATTCCCAACTTATTAAACACTAATTATAAAGCATATTACTTACCATGTTGTTCCATCAGCCAAGCCTAACACAAAACTTGAGCTATTGTATGAACTACACGTAGAAGTGCTGAGGTTGTTTTTACATAATTCTAGAGGGACGTTAGCATTTCAGACTTCTACTACCTAGTTTGAACCTGCACAGAAGCCAGTAATACAGGGGTTAAGTGGATGTTATTTTTTTTTAAAAATTCTTCATATTATTTGCTTTATAGTAACTCTGTAATAATGCAGACTTTTCTTATTACTCTAAACTTAAATACAGTAGAAGTAGACAAGAAAGCTTTGCTTGTTTAGAATAGTTTGTTGTTTTGCACTTTACATTTTTGAATGTGCTTATGTGAAACACTTTTCAAGTTTAAATCTAATGCAACAGTTCTTCTCTAAGTGTTTGGGCACTGTAGAATAGCTGTGTGCCATAAAAAAAGCTACGATGGTCTGCTTTGGTGGACACTCAGATAATTAATAAAGTGTCATTAATGAGCTACATAGCATTTTAGAAAACTTCTGGATTGAAAAATACCATGGCTAAGAGAAAAAAGAATAAGGAGCTTTGTACATCCTTCACAATAAGTAAACAATGCATTCAGCATTATCATTAAGCTACTTACGTGGCAATTCAACGATGGGGAGTTTTAGTCCAGATCTGTTATGGACAGAAGATTTTTAAACTGCAGTATAAATCCATCCTGTTACATCCAACACCTTACCATAAGATATAACTAACCAGTAACAGCTTGTTGAAAAAAGTTTTCACTGCAATTCCTTTTAAACTACATACACAAAAATCATGGTTCTGTGTTTTAATGGCGAGATCCAGAGCCATGTAGTTTTCATTTAAGTCATTACAACACTGTACATTTATTTTCCATTAACTTCGGGGTTTTTGTGTTTCTATGCTGCTCACTTCTAACCTCACATGGCATTTGGTACATACATGACTTTTTTACGGCTGTGATCAATGCTCTACATAAAGAGCTGTCCAAGTAAGATGCATTTACTGAAATGAGCACAGGACAGGATTGCACTGAGCGCTGTTGTAGCTCTGTAGTTAAACACCACATCAGTGCTCTGTTCTGCTCACTTCATTTGATTTACAACAAAATCAGGCAGAAATTTGTGTCCTGTACCTGAAGGTACCCAATGGCTGGGACTTGTGGCATCAATGCCTTGCACAAGCTTCCATAATTATTACTCCAGAGCTGTCACCAGGAAAACAAGGAAACCCTTACCACAGAAATAGGGTCATAGGGGCAGAAGATGGAGCTTTCTTGGGAACCAGTTCGAAACCTAAGAACAACCTTTTGCAGAAGTCACAGCCGTTACAACCCACCTGCCTCCAGCATTATTACAAGGCGCATTTCTTCACTTTGCCTGGGGGCAATAAAAACACAGAAGTCGTTGCATTTACATACTCAGTTGTGTTATGTACCAGAAAAGGCCCTCTTGCCACACTCATACAGCTCAGGCACCGAGAGGAGCACCAGCCCAGCCCAGCTCACAGCAGCCACTGTGCCCTGCGTGGGAGGGTTGGGAGTCCACCCAGATTGCAGTGTTCCACTTTCCTCACACCAAGAGGCTTCCAGGAATTTTTGCTAACACAGAATTTCCATGCTGCCATGATTTGGTATCTCATGACCTGATTTCATACTCAGCTAGTATAAAGAGCTCCACTCTACATACCACCCTAGGGCCAGCTGGGAAGCTTTGCATTTCTGCTACAGCCATCCCCTCACTCCTTGCATATCCCTCAGCAAGTGCCAGGGAACAGCATGGGAAGATGTCCCATCAGAGACCCACCTCAGCACCGCCCCACATGGCCAGAGCACAGCTCAGGGACATTGACTTCCCATCAGGAGTCCCAGGTACAAGAAGTGAGCAAATCAGGGTTATCAAGGGAGCCCCCTCAGGAGGAAAGAAGAATCCAGGGCTGCAACACAAACCTAAGGTGGAGAAAGGACCAGATAGAGTCCTCAGCCTGCGTTTATATAGGGTCTGGCCTGGGGCCCAGGTGGGGCTGGTCAGGCACATCAACCCCTGCTCCCAGGTGGGGCTGGCCAGAGACATTAAGGCCTGCAGGGGTCCTCCATGCTATCAAAACCTGTTTCTCAGACTTTTTGCTATGCACATATTTCTTTTTTGGACCTAAACTCTGAACACAATCACTTATAACTACAAAGAAACAAAAAAACCAACAAAAATTTTTTTTTTAGTGTTTCCAGCACCCTCATTCCTCCTGTTCCCACAAGGATGATTTAATTTCTCAGATTTTGATGCTCACATTCCCTCCATGATCACTGGGATCACTGATACCATCTGTTCATGATAATGGACCAACTTTCCTTTGTGCTGGACTTTCCTTGCCCAGGGAGGGCACCTTTGAGCTGAAGTGTTTGAGACTTCTCCTTCTTTCTACCTTCCCATTCTAATTCATGAATAGTCCAAAATAATCAGAAAGTGAGCAAGATGAGAGCTGTATCAGAACACAAAATCTAAGGCAGAGAGACCCCAAGCTGTTGTTCCTGACAGCATAAGCTATTCCCAGTTGAGGACACCCCCTGTATCTTCTGCACAACTTCCTTGCCAGAGCTCCTGCAGGGCAGCAGGATGGCTGGAAAACTGGCTCAGAAAAAAATGCACTGATGTGGGCTGGGCACAATGCCGGAGATGGATACCCTCTGCTGCCTTGTCCAAGGAGTGCTCTCATGGATGGGCTGATTTACCCAGGGCGAGTGCCACTGTGCTGAGACAAGGGGATACTACACCCCCTGGGATTTCAGTATCTTAAATCCAGGTATGCATCCGGTGTAAAAGAAACTCAGGTTTTCTTGGAACATTTGCCGTATTGTTCAGCCAGAGCTCAGCAAATGGGGTTCCAGCATCAGGCATGTCGTGACACTGCAAAAGCTATAAATAGGAAAGTGATTATGTTGCCAGATACCTGCTGATGCAAGAGGAAAACACCAATACTGAGCTTCTGAAATAACAATACCACACTGGGGTCAGTGCCAGTAGATCTGCCATAAGGTTATGCCAGAGTGATCAAGTAGCCAAATTTACATCAGCGTGGTTGCCAAGTCAGAGACAGTTTCAGTAGCAGAAAGATACCAGTGAGGAAAAGAAGGATTTTCACTCCCCAAAAGTGGGTAGAAATATTTCATAGGAAACAAAACTCTATTTGCTGCATAAAGTAAATTGAAAATAATTTTCAAAAAGTAACTAAAGTTACTAAAAACAGAGAATGTTCTGCTAGGAATTGAATGCCTTTGGCAAATGCACCAATGCGTTCAGTGCTGCAAATCTTAAAGTGTTTCCCTATGCAATATTTTCAATCCATGGTATTGAAAAGAGGCAGTAATCTGAGAACTACTCTGCATGCCAGGAATACCTTCACCTGGTCTACCAAAAGGCTTTGCAAGAAACAGTACAGTATAATCAGGGATTACAGAGTTCGTCATGCAAAAGCATTTCTCTCTAATTCTGCATCTATATGTAAATTTGGTATAGGATTCCATACCTCGTGGAGGTAGTGTCATGAAGAATAATTAGCTAGGTTTGTGTGCCACACGGCAAAGTGCCAGATTTTTAGGAGCTTAAATATCTTTTTAAAATCTGAACTACAAAGGCCTTCTTGCACCAAGTTTGTTGCAGGATCAGGACCATAATCTGCCATGCACTTTCAAGCTTAAAAGTGCACAAAGTTGTTAAGCATTATTGTCTATTTTTGGCCAGTCACATCCTCCCTGGTTTAATCTTTTTAAGTCTCCCCAGAAGGTATTGATTTAAACATGCTTTTATTTTCTTTTTTGCTCATTTTGAAGAATGTACATTGTTCAGCCCGCAGCTCAGAGTTCAAAGTGCTAGGCTGGGCATCCAGATGCCTCTCGCGTGGGAGCTCTTGAAAGAGCATCAAATCTTCCACTCAGATTTTAGCACTTTTTCTTTCTTAACTTAAATCACTTCAACTTAAAATGCTGTCACTGCGGTGATGAAAGGCTACTGATGGTAAAATGTTCTTGTCTACAGCCATTCCTGTCATCCTCACAACAGTAATTCTGCAGACATTGACCGAGCTGCTCTCAAACCAGCTAATGGGCGTAGTGGCTTTGATAACATCAATTACCATGCAACAGATCCTGGGCCTTGCCAATCCTCCCCCTCACTGACTGCTTGCCCTTAGCAGGACACCACCTAATAAGTAGTATCTCACAGGTAATGGTTTCATAATCTGGCTCTGTCATGGCAAACAAGTAATTCCTGGTTAGAAACCACATGCAAAATGTAAGCATTAGGGCAATTGCTGCTGTTAGCTATTACTGCCTAATTAATCATCTGCAGTGTACAGCATGGCACCAATTGTAACCATCTCTTGAAAAGGAAAACAGAAATACTCTAGTCCAAAAGTGTGACTTGAATGCAGTAATTTACCACACAGCCACACTCCAAACATGGGTGAGGCTGTATTTATTTCTTGTCTTGTGCATCTGAGCTAATTGCCTTGTGGCAGTGGTATAAAATTCAGTTGCAGTGACTCACTTCTCGAAAATTTATTTTGGTTCTTCTTAAAATCTTGGCCAGCTTGACCTCAGCAGCCTGCACCAGTTTGAAAATGCAAGTTATAATCCTCTGTAGGGATTTAGCCAGGTGTCCATTACAGCCTGTAATCTGTGATACAGCTTCCAATATTCACGCTACACAAGAGTTAAGCCCCTCTGTCTTTGTTCCTGAGTGAAAAAGTCCATGAGGTCTTAATGTGGACAGAAAACACATTGAAAGAAGCAACATCTTCAGTCAAGCCCTAAGCCTGTGTGGGGGCCACTGAGGAGCTGTACAGGTGAGAGACCAGAGGCTTCACCTGAGCAGCAGCAGCACTCAAACTTCAACCCTTGAACAGCAGCTGCAGCACTGCTGCTGCTCCCCTGCTGACATTCAAAGGTCACACTACTCCTGGACCTCTGGTTTTGACCTAAATCCTCAGCCTAGGGTCACTGTGCTATTCCTGGAGAGGCTTTTGGTAGGACGCATTGCTGCCCAGGGGGAGCAAGGCCAGCCCGGTGCCCCATCCCAGCCAGGGACACTTGCAGAGCACCTCTGACACCACTATAAAAGTTTGAGCTGGCTGGCACAAAGAGGCATTGCTGTGTGCTAAAGCAAACTAAACCCAGCTAATTGAGGGGAAACCCTCCTGGGACCAGCCAGCCCTACTCAGGAGCTTCTCAGGTACCTCTGCTTTTTCCAGCCAGGGCTGAATGTGATCAAGTCGTGATACAGCCACATGCCCTCCCTGTGCCTGCAAATCGGGTACCTCCTCCTAAAGCCAACACTTAGACTGCGGCAGTAGTTTCAGTAATATTTTCAATTCCATGAGCAGCCAAAATCAAAATAAATAGCAGCTTAATTTGCCTGCCTGCAAGGAGCTATTTAATATCAATCTCCCATTACTGTACAGGAAAATAGCAGGTTTCTTTTAGATGGTCACGGTTGTGGTGTTGGGAAAGACTCTGCTACCTTTTATGCTAATTGGCAGCAAAGTGTTTAGAAGTATTTATCAGTATTTAATTATTTAGAACTCTCCTAATGGCTTAAATATAATTTTGAAAAGTTATAAATATTTTCCACCTTGTCCTACTAAAGAGCTGCTCCTTGGAAAGCTTAAATGAAGTCTGCTAGTCACAAAATTACTTAGAGATGCTAATGCTCTGGTCCTTCAGATGTCCCCAACACAGACTGAGCTTAGTTTTCACAAATCGGGCAAAGTTTGTCTTTGTTGTATTCATTTTACTGAGACAAAAGTCTTAAAGAGGATTATCATAGAGATCAAGACATTAAAATATGTAACTAATCCCAGTTAAATTAATTGTTTTCATAATAACATGTACTGAGGGACATTTGTGTAGAGTAAGACCCTTTTAGACTGTTTTGGTAATGTAAGTATGACTTACCATGCAAATTACATTGAAGATTAATTAGAAGCAGTTGAAAGCCAAGTTGCTGGTAGAGAAAATGGGAACCTGATTCCAAGCCTCTGAAGCAATAATTATGTTAAATATTTCAAAATTACATCAGCAATTGCCATGTCAGTAGACAGAGGGGAATTTACATAAACTTGTAATTTCTCCCCTCCTCCTGTTAGAATTCAGGACATTTATTTTATTGGCTTATAATCAGTTTAGATTTTTTTTCTCTTAATTTTCTTTTTCAGGCACTTGAACTCCACACAGGTTATTTTGGTGTCATCGAATCATTCACCTCTTAAAAGAGAATTCTGTGCCATAAAATTAAAAGAATAATTCAGTTTATCGGGGAGGATATGCGTGAAGCTTTTATTAGGATTCTCATTTGCAATGATGTCCTTACCGCAGTGTGGCAGGTTGTGGCACCACTGTTACCACTGGTAAGAGTTTCAGGTGCAGGACAGGAGAGCACAGTAATTCTGACCTATTTCTCACAACACTCTGCCATTAACTGGGTCTCATCTTTCCCTAAAAAGCTTTGTGCACAGAGTTGTAGACTGCATTTCAGTTGCAAGCAAGGGCTACCAGCTCTCAGTGCCTTACTGTATTCACATTGGCTTGTGGGGTGTTTTTAGAGCCTCTCTCCCAGTTATTCTGATTCTGTTGGCACCTCAGCTTTTGCTAAAAGGCAAAAGATAAAAGGCAAAGGGAGTCAAATAAATCAACTAATATACAGAAAGGAACACTGCATCCCATACAACCTGGGTTACCTGCTAGAAGTCATAAAACATGCCTCCTCCAGCATCCAGGGACTAAGGGATCAGGGCGGCTTTAGTGTTTAGCACAGAGAATCCCAGCAGACTCGGTGGCTGCTCGTGGAGCAGGGAGCTGAAGCCATCCCTCAGCAGTGCTTAATGCGCCTGTCTGGCTCCACAGGAACATTCATTTGCTGGGTTTTGGTACCTGTAACTTCCCAGTTGCTTTTGCCAAAGCAAAGGCAGAGCCATAAAGTATGTAGGTTAGAGGTACACAGATAGAGGTGACCAGATCTTTCTGGGCAACCTCAGACAAGTGTGATTTACGCAATCTGAGCGTCTTCTGAATAAACTGATGTTTACATTTAGCCAGAGGGTCTGGAACCTTACAAATTTCACAACATGTATATATTCCCCGAGGAAAACAGGCCTGAGTAAGTTAGCAAATCCTGGCATTTGTATCTGATATATTAAATGGAGCTCAAATATTTAAAAATTCTGTGTTTTCTCTCTTCTGCTTGAAACTTACTTTTAATTTTCACTGTTTTATTCAAAAGGAAGGCATAGAAATAGCAACCATGAGCTTGAAATCAGAGCTGTAACAGACTTATTATTGACAATATTTTGCAGAGTACTTCCAGTTACAGCTGCAAGCTTTGAAGCTGTCAGTGTAACAAGCAGCATGCTGGTTCTCAAATAACCCTTTTAGTTGTCTTGTGGTTTTTTTTCTTAACTTCCAGTCCCAGTGAATCGTTGTCAATTTTAGCATTCAGCTGTATTAACAAGAAATACAGAGAAAGAAAATAGTATTTCCCAGCCCAGGTGAGAGGAAGTTGCCAGCGGGGAGGTCAAAGTGAGTGCAGAAGTTCTTTTACTTGTGTTTTTTGGGAGTATGTCAAGGGGCAGAGCAGCGGCCAAGGTGGAAACTGATGTCTGAAACCCGTTTTCCACACTGGATGGCATTGAGTCGCTTCACTGCCCTCAGGCTTTGAGATAGAGAGAAGTATAACTGCAATTATAAGAAAAGAAAAGGTTGATCATCGTACCAGGGCTTGTTCTCTTTTCAGAGTAGGTGCAGGGAACTCTGATTAATGACAATAACAGCTACATTTATGACCTCATCGAGCTCTGCTAGGTACAGGCATGTGCATATTTTTCCCCAGCAGTGCTGACTATCAGTGAATAGAGGCTTCTTCCACAATCTGTATGTCAGGCGGAGGGAAGGATACAGAGCAGCAGTTGCTCCCTGGAACAAACATGGAATGAACAAGTAGCAAAATACTAATGTACTGTTGAAAGCTGAAATTAGATATACGTGATTCAGTGCAGCCTACAGGGTCTGATATCTTGGCAACTGCTGCAAGATATCCCCAATCTGCAGACAAAATAGCCTTTGTGAAGAAGCAGAAGATTGTAGTGTGAAAGTTAATGCATCAAAAGGCCAGAAAGAGAATAATTCACTTTCACCTTGCTTCAGAGGACAAGCAGCAGTAAAAGCTGTGCACTATTAGCAAGCTTTTTTTGTTGCTGTTTTTAACTCAACCCTCAGTTCAGAGCTGCAGCCACCTCGGCAGTGTTCCAGCCGGAGCCACTGACATCTCCCACCTAATCAAGTGCTGGATTATCTTGTCCTGATAAATTGAACCTGGTGCCTCATGAAAAGTCTTTTCTGAAGTACTTTGGTACCCTGTAATAAGATGGCAGATACCTGAATCAAGCCCCAGACCTGACAGAGCACTGTTTTTCTAATGGCTTTTGGTTGCGAGTGTAAATGTTTTAAGGCAAGGCAGTATTGAGCTGGGAGCACAAGTTAAGCATGATAAATTTCCCACCTGGGTGAAAGGAAACTTGAAAGTGTACTGAATACTGGCTCATGCTGAATACACATAGGCTGCACTGCTGACAAAATACACTTGCCTTAAAAATTAGTTCTTTTTTGGGCAGAGCTCTGAGGAACATGCTTGTTTCAAAAAGAAATTCTCTTTGGCTGCTGCATCTTTCTAAGAAGAGTTGGAGTTACTGAGCTGTTAGAGACTTGCGTACTGTTCTCAGTCTTCTGTGACTCAATCCCTGGTCCGAGTTGTTCAGGGTAAATAAGCTTTTTTCTTCCTTTAGCTATACTTAGAAAAATGCTAATATGACAGAAGCGAGGGTGCTCTCCATGTTGTGTTTGTACTTTAACAGGTGAAACAGCCAGGATGAATCTCATTAAGATAAAGTTATTACTTGCAAGCATTTGTTTTTTCTTTCTTGGCTTCCCTCCTGGAGAAAAGCAGTTCTCAGTCAAGAAACACCTTACGTGTCACACTCACCGCTGTGGTGCCCCTCGTAACACTGCTTTGCTCTTTTCCAGGGGAATCCCTACATGTGCAATAATGAATGTGATGCGAGTACCCAAGAACTGGCTCATCCTCCAGAACTGATGTTCGATCTGGAAGGAAGACATCCCTCCACGTTTTGGCAGTCCACAACTTGGAAGGACTATCCGAAGCCTCTTCATGTTAATATTACGCTCTCCTGGAACAAAACCATTGAGCTTACAGATAACATAGTTATCACCTTTGAATCTGGCCGTCCAGACCAAATGATCCTGGAGAAATCACTCGACTATGGACGAACATGGCAGCCCTACCAATACTATGCCACAGACTGCTTAGATGCTTTTCACATGGATCCAAAATCAGTGAGGGATTTATCACAGCACACAGTCCTAGAAATCATTTGCACAGAGGAATACTCTACCGGGTACATGACAAATAGTAAAATAATCCACTTCGAAATCAAAGATAGATTTGCTTTTTTTGCTGGACCTCGGCTTCATAACATGGCTTCTCTTTATGGCCAGCTTGACACCACCAAGAAGTTAAGAGATTTCTTTACCATCACAGATCTGAGGATAAGACTGCTTAGGCCAGCAACTGGTGAAATATATGTAGATGAGCAACACCTGGCACGCTACTTTTATGCAATTTCAGACATAAGGGTATATGGAAGGTAAGAGACTCTATAACTTTAGAAACGGGCATATGTGTTTGATTTGAGAAGTTATTCAAAACTGTTTATTTCCCCAAACAAGGTGATATTTTCTGCCAATGTTCATTGGAAATCGGGCTCAGCTGAAGGCCATTGCTGCCATATCAGAAGTTTCTGACTCAGTGGCACAAGGTCTGGGTGTTCGCTGGCGCTCGCCTTGGATTTTGAGCCCTGGGTCTCACAGGCAGGAGGGCATCGGTTCATGCCTTGGCTCAGGAATTCACCCGAGCAGTGGGACACTTTCTTTTCTGATGTAGTTGGAGTCTGATCCAGTGGCAGTTAAGTAAAAACAGAGATTCTGTTTTATCATTTGACTTTTCCAGGCCTCTAACATAAGCTGTGATTGATACAGCAGCCCTTGCACAAACCCTTCCCACTAGGTCTGGCTGTGAACAAGGAAAACAGCAGAGATGAGAGTCCATTCCTTGTACTTTAATTAGCTCTGAAATGCAGAGAAGCTGAATTAAAATGGAAAAAAACCAACAGTGTTTTAGATAGACTGATTTGAATATAACAAAGAAGATTATTCAGCTGGGTTCAAGACAAATGGTTCCCTCTAGGGCAAGTGGTACCTGGTATCAGGTGTTGCAGTCCCAAAAATAATAACTGCAGTGACATTCCTATTGGGAAATTTTCTTCCCAACTCAAACTAGCAATTGACTGATGCCCTCAGGCAGGAAGGTGATCCCTTTGTATGGGTCTTGGATGCCAGTTTGTTCAGAAGAAATTAGTGGGATCACCTCTTTTAGCAGTTCACTCACCAGTCGAATATACCTTTTCTTCCTCCTGTTTCTTCTATACAGAGTTTAAGTCTTCCTTTTTAAAAAACTTTTTTTCTTTTTTTTTAAGATAATCTAAGTATCAAAACAAACAGAAAAGCTAATCTATCCTGGAAGGCCAGGGACCTTCTTTGCAGACTCAGAACTGAGTGAAAAAATATAGCGCCAGTGATTATATAAAACAGTGCTGACTATATTTTTATTATTCCTGTAGTGACAATCAAAATCATCAAAATACATTTCTCAGAACCAGAGATTTAACATGCAGTTACAGTCTTCTGTGTCCACACCAACTCTATATCCATACATGCAGAATTACTAGTCCAACATTTGAAAATCTAAAATAAATGTTGCTGTTTTAAGAATTCTTCCAATGCTCATTAGTTACATTGTAAATTATTTTTCAGAAGTCTCTTGGGAGGGTTAAGTGGATCATGAACAGCTTAAGATACTGTTTGAAATAGTGTGGTAAAATTAGCCTCAGTATAAAAAAATAACACCTGTTTAAATGTGTATATTTTCTCCACTGAGCTCCACATAGGTTAGCTCTACTGAGGCATCCTATCAAAGCTCAGGATTTGTAGGTCTGTAGGCTTTAAGGAAAGCCTGTTCCCTATCTAAAAACCCATTTGGAGCTTAGTCTGACTTCAATTAGATTATCATTACTTTATCAAAGAAAGCATCAGAAGGATTAAAAAAGAGTGCATTGCATGCAAATTAGAAACAGAAACCTCAGCACATCTGGGGCTCACCAATCTTGTGAAAAATTATGTATAGAAATGAAGCGTGACTGTACAGAGAACTTATCTGATGCTGATGCTTGTTGTCTAAATGCTGCCGTAATTGGACACATGCTTTAAAAGAAGTATCTGATGTGTAATAGTACCTCACTAGATTAGATTCATGTGAATTCTTATCACTTTTCTGCTAATGAGAAGAACAGCTCTTTTGGGACTTGGTGCCATTTGCTTCAATATCTAGTGAGCCTTCCTTAAAGTCTTTGGGGCTTGCTTGCTGCTGAGTAGCTCTGGGGCTGCAATACACAGCCCCGTTTTTTTACTTGCACCCATTGTAACTTGCAATAAGCCCACTGTTACCTAGTTTTAGGTATTTTTTGTCTCTTCCAGAAACCTTATGGCCTCTCTCCACCAGGGTCTCCCAATGAGCATTCCCAGCACGTGCCCTGGCATGCCCTGAGCATGGGAACCAGGGGAGGGAAGCAAGGGTTACCAGGGTAGTTGTGCCACTGTTTCCAGTTCAGCTGAGCTTTCCAGCTCTTGCTCTTTAATTTAGGATGTTAACTGGAAATTGTTACAAAATTATTTTGTTTTGCTACCAAGATTCATATTCTAGGCTTTGAGACCCGGCTATTTATATAAATTTGGTAAAACTAGACTAGATTATTCCACGAGGACAGGATACAAAGGGAGGTTACCAAGGAGCTTGACATGTAGTGGATGAGGGATGCTAGCAGACACACTTTAAAGCTAGTCCTTTTTCTGAAAAACATAACCTGTAGGTTAAGTATAATTAAAATCACCAAAGCTCACAATAGCATATTTCTGAAAGCAGCATAAAATGTAATTTGTTTCACATTGTGTTTCAAGCATCAATGACAGTGAAAAGCATCTCCCTTATAGCCACCAAGTTAAATATACAGGATACTGGGGTGGTGAATACTTCACAATGAATTATAGGTAGGAGATTTGCCCGCTTAATGTAGGGGTTTGTTTTGTCATTGCTTTGCATTTTGGTGTGAAATAAGCCTGATGTACATTGCATTAGAGATGAAAACCTGTGTACTCTCAGTGAACGCCTTTCCTCCTCTATTACCACCTGTTTATCCTTCTTCAATTTACCACTTCCATTGTGTATTTATTAAGGTGATGGAAAAAGGAAACGTGGCTGTTAGCAATTTCAGCAACCCCATTGTGCTCACATTATTCAAGAAACCTAATAATCCACATGAACTAATTCTGACTTACTGATGGTCTGCTTCACTAAATCAGGGTGATTTTTTCTAGTGAATAATGGACGATGCAGCGTGCCAGTACCTTAATTAAAGAGGGCCTCTCTTATTCTTGATCTTATTTTAATTTACAGGGTAATACTACAATAATATCACTAATGGAAGGTACATTAAAGGGCATAAAGTAGCATTAACTGTATTAAATTATGGCACTTGTGTTAATTAACTGCTGAAGCAAGATGGTCCTAACAGCTAGAAAGGTCGACTAATGCATAAATAAAGTCTTCTGGGATGGGAAGCTAAGAAAGAGCAGACATTTTCCCCTCATCTGGCCTTGCTGCAGAGGATCAGAGGGTGTCCTGTGCCACAACCTCAGGAAGGTTTCTCTCACTGTGCTGCCTGCAGAGGTGGCCTCAGCTGTCTGCAGGCTCTGCCTCTCTTCAATTCCACGTGAAGGACAGTCCTGGCAGTAAGCAGTGAGGTACAGCTCCCAGTTTTAAACTTATTTTTGTAGAAGAAGTTCACTAAAATGCTGATAATAATTCCTTTGAAGTCAAGCTAAAGGTTCCTAGCAGATTTTGGATCAGACTGCTGAAGGTTTAACCATGTTAATTTTAAAGTATTTTTGCCCTAAATGTCATATTGTCAGTGACATGTGCATTTATACACTGTAAATTAACTGTAATTCGGAATGCTTGTAAAAAAACATGGCCCCAGTGGGTAACAGAATGACTGGCTGGGTAAAACAAAGGCTCTTATTGCTTTTGAATGATTAGGTTTTGATCTAAGAGCCACCAGTTTCTTTCTGACACCAGAATATCCAGTCTCTGCACAATGTTATTAAGCCCTTTGGAATTTATTTTTATACTCTTCTCGCCTTGAAGCTTCTGTATTTAAGCCCCAGGGTTTTCTGACCGCGTCTCAGCTGCGGTTGAGTTCCGGCTGCAATAGAAACCTCTAACTCACAGTACGCAAATGAAAAGTAACCTCAGTTTTAACACTTCCTTGCTCTCACATTATCTCTTCTAAATTTAAATCCATTTCAGCATCTGAATAAATTACTCTGAAGGAAAATATATTTGCTACTTAGGGGGTTGGGGCTTTTTTGTCTTGTTAGTCAGCCCGCCCCTCCTGCCAGCTGTGAGCCTGACCTGCTCCTGAGGCTGTGGGGGATTTGGGGTGGGTGAGGGCCCTTGCCCTGAGTGGGAGCTCACACTGCAGCTTCAGGCAGGCGTTTCCACCAGGGAGGCTGGGCTGTACTGGGTCCCATCCTCTGGCATATTCTGCAGATCCAGTCTATGGATGGATTAATTGGAGTAAATCTCTTATGCTACTCTGTCCTACACTTGGGAACACTGTATGATAATGTCCCTCTGTGACTTACCCAGAAGCAGGACTTTGCCCTAGGGAAGTTATGATATATATAGAAATGCTGTAGTTTTATTTACAATAGAAAATGTTTTCATTGATGTTCAGCTCAGAACCAGACCATCAATATTAAGATGTGTAGGCTTCAAGCTTTTAAGGAGACAACCGAATACCATTCTTGACTCTAGTATTTATTTACCATACTTGAATACTCTTTGTTTTACAGGAACACTTGCATAAGCAGCTTTTCTCCTCTGAGATTTTCACTAGTTTTTGGAGGGAATCTAGCAATTTCTCTGATTAAATTATAAACTCATTAGAGAACAGGAAAGAAAAAGAAACATATGTATTTAAGAGCATGTCAATTTATTTGTAACTCCCAAGTGCAATTTGCTTCTTTAATATATCTACTGTAATATGTCACTAAGGAAAATGGTCCTTCATTTTCTGTAAGCAAATCTAGGAACATCAGGAATCGAAATAATTAAATGGTCACGGTGTTTATTCCCACATGAGCAGTCTCCAGGGCTTTACTCAGTACAGGTGTCCTGGGTGGGTTTTACTCATGCCTGTGTTCAGATAATACTGATTTCCACCCTCCATCCTGGTGACACAACTCCTGTCCATCAGCTCAGTGTGGCTGCAGTCGCAGTGGCTGGAAGGGGAGCAGAGCAATGCAGTCTGGATGCTCTCATTCTGCTATATGTTTTTGAAATTAGTGGGTTTAAATCACCTGGTTTCACTCACCACCTTTGCTCATTAGCATCTAGTCTGCTTTTCTTGGCCCATTTTGCAAGACATCAAGTATTTCCATACTGATCTCCCCCAGCAGTCTTTCAAGGAAGCTCAGTATCGTGCAGGATCAGGGTGTTTGAGGAGAGGCACCAAGCCTTTATGTAGTATAATTCATTTTGCCATTGAATATTAAAGGAGTAGAGATAAAAATCCTGATGAAAGAAATGAGGATTTTTCTTTCTGTATTGCTTTGTATGCTGAAAAGCAATCCAAAGAGCCTTTCTGAATAAATTCAGTGACTCTGATAGCTTGCAGAAACTTTCTTTCCTTTAAGCCTTTCATTTGAAAAGAGTGCAATTTAATGCAAACACTGAAATAAGCTTAAGGATCTCCCGTATCACATATACAAACGATTCCTGGCACAGGGATGTCCTTCTGGCTGAAGTTAAACCTGGAGTGGTACAACATATTATCACATTAAAAGTTTAAAAATTTCCAACTATTTCACAAGTAATAGGAACTATCGACTTTTAGGTGTGGGTTTGTTTGGGGTTTTTTTAGGTTTACATTCTTCTCCTTTCCATGGGTACCAATGTGGTGGTATTGCCTGCCATTAGTTTTGTTCATGTCAATACCTGATTGCATCTGCTTAGGAGATGATTTTTCCTGGACATTTCTCAGTGTGTGAAGTGCCTCAGAAGGCAGTAGCTGAACCCAAAATATCCACATACTTTATCTTGACATAGGTGATGTTTCTCTCTCTCTCTCTCTGTTAATTTTTTTGTTTGGCAGCTGTAATAAATAACCCATCATTCAGCTGTGATCTAGGGAAATATTTGAGACTAAGAGAGTTAACTCTGCTGCCTTTCCCCTCATTTCCCTTTAGAACGGTGCCATAGTATGCTCTCTATCACTCTGTATATGTTACAAGAAGTTAAGTATTGAAACAAGAAACCAGTCCTGACACTAGTTTCAGATGCCATCCTGTAAATCAGGAGTAATTTGAGTGAAGTTACCCTTATTAATCCATTGAGTTTCAAATGCATGTAGGAGGAATGAGGGAAAAAAAGTGATGGAAAGGAAGGGAGGACAGAAGGAACAAAAGAAAAAAAGGAGGGAGGGAGGACAGAAGTTAGAAGTCTACCCCAGCTTCTGTTTAAAAAATGAGAAAAAACCCACACCTCTCAGTCTGTTCATCTTGTCCCATGTCTGTATGATAGAGCTGATGTAAAGCAGCCGGTTCTGTTAAGTCCAGTGATACAGCCACACCTATTCAGAAACTAGAGAGTGAATTACTGAAGGTCAAGCTCTAACAGTATCATTATGTGGGGTCTGCGAGACCCTTCCTATCATTCGCTCTGGAGTCCACCTCTGGGATTGATGTGCCTCAGCAGTACTAGTGACCCGTGCACAAAGGGAATCATCACAGTCCTTACTTGATCACAGCAGGCTGGAGTGAAAAATCCTCGGTAAAACACAGGTGACGCGTATTGTTAACTGGGCTGAACTACAGGGTAAGTTCTCAACACTGCTGTAATTCTGTTCCCATAGATTATCATCTTGTTCATGGAAAAGTGAGGAAAGAGCTACAGAAACAAATGGCAATGCTGTGATTTTAGCAGGCAGCAGCACTGTCAGGGAAAAGGAGACAAGGAGTTACACTGCAGGTCGTATTCCCAGGAGAGAGTCTGGCTGCTGACGCATTCAGGAAAGCATAATGCTGGCTGCAGCCCTTTGCAGGAGAACGGGCTGTGTCCCGGGAGATTTGTGGGGTATGGTAGAAATGAAAGGATGCTGAATAGCAAGAGGTGTCCTAATCACTTTAGGAGGGAGCGGGAACTGCTGAACTTCTTGACATACTACCACTCCTGAATGAGCCACCTGTAATTTTGCAGCATACCGAGTCCTTGGAGCCTTGGAGTCAGTCTGTCAACAGCACCTGGTTGCTCACACAACAGTTCATCCAGACTTTTGTGCTGGAAATGCTGCTGTACTCTGGAGTAACCTAGCTGTACTTCACTAACAATTATTTTGACATTTCTGGGGTGACGGCCACCACTTTAAAATAAGCACAAAAGTAAAGAAAACCATTTCAGGATAAGGCAGATAATCCATGGCTTCGTACCGTAGGTTACGTCTGACGAGGCCTTGGGACGTACCGTGGATAGTGCGATACATGGTACATACACCTGCCCGTATTCTAGTTGTGGAGGGCAGGTTTCTGAAGTTATGCTCTTCCTCTGAACCCTTGAGTCTATCTCCTGACTCTTATGTTCGTGTAAATGTCAATAGTTGTCTGCTTCTTCCTTGCAAATTCCCTTGAAGACCTTGTGATTCTTTTCATTTTCTCCCTTAAATCCATTTCTGTCTTTATGGTAGCTCTGAGTGTCTTTCCTCTCTGCCAAGCAGCATTCCCACTTCCGCCCTCTCCAGATGTGTGTTGTCCTGTAATATGAGCCAATATCTGATATATTAAGATTTATAAAGTACTTTGAAATACACTTCGGAAGGATTGGTAGAGAAGTACAATGGATTGTTATAATCTGTCCTCTGTGCACCATCATTCATAAAACAGGCATGTAAGGGAGTGCTGGTGGAAATGTTAATGATACTGTCCCAATGGTAAAGTGACATGGTGGTTCACGTTTAACTGCCACCAGTATTTCTGTTACACCACACGTTAAACCTATTAATAGCCAAGAAGATAAAATTTTATTACAATAAGGAAATATACATTGAGATATGCATCTTCACACTCAACTAATTAGTTACCATCGACTGTTTTCCCTTTGCTCGGTGACATGTGGTATATAAATCATTACAATATGTTAAATGCAAATGTTGGTAATAGGGTAACCATCTGCTCACTGTTGGAAAGTTAGCAGAGGAATATAGTAAGCTGTACTTCTAGTAACGATGCTAAACTCACATCCCTGAAATATCAAATATCTAAAAACAGCTGCCTCCACTAATGCCAACATTGCTTATACGTCTCTTACCCTTTTCATTTTCAGAAGTAAACCACATATTGTAAGAGGTAATTTTGTTCTTCAGCTTGAACTTGATTTCAAGGCTAGAGTCTGCAACAGCAATGTGAACCACCGTACTGCAGAGCCTGATCTTTTCCTCATATTGTGTTGAGTGCTTTTGAACAGCCAATAAATAATCAGGCTGCGCACTTTTCTCAGGACATCTTTTCATCCACAAATATAATTAAACCCTCTTCCTCCCCTAACCCTGGCTGCCAGGCCCTTTTTCAGGGATGACATTATTTTGTAAGTGATAGATAGGTGGCACATTGCTGCCTGGTAACGTATTACGCTGGAGACCATCAAAGGGTGCCTGCCATCTAATAACCTCCCATGCCCTATGAGCATTAAAGATCACCACTGCAAAGAGGGATCAATTATTTTGCCACAGACATGTATTATCAGGGGCTGTCACATACCTTCGTAATGAGCTTTCCTGGATACCCAAGCGACAAGGTAATGCGTTGGAAAATTAGTAGTGGGACAAGAGTGAAGGACTGCCTGCCAAAGCTGAGGCTGTGCCTTCAAGCCAGAGCAGCTCCTTCACTCCTTACCCATTCAGTCATCTGCTGGTCAGGGTCACTATCACGGTGCTGGCTCCCTCATCAGTAATATATTGCACTATCACCTATCAGAGAGATTAATATGTTCCTGTATTGAATTCCCAAGATGTGGCTCTCAGCATTAAAAGAAGCTAAGGAATTAATTTGGCTTCCACTGTCTGAATGGAAAAGAAGTTGGTGATTTCATCAAAGTCAGACACTAGTGCTGCCGTGGCTCGCTCAGACCACGTTGGGAGCGGGGATTGGTGTTTGTTCAGGAGGTTACATCTGGCATGGCAGTGTCTGATTTAAGATTGTCCTTCCCGGGAAGCACCTGCAGAGGAAGAGGCTGCAGGAGAGCTCATTAGCCTGGCAGTTTCTCAGTCCCAGAATGAATTACAGAATAAGATGCGTGGTCTAAAGGGTCTCAAAAGCTGTGGCTTTGTGTAGGTGTGCTGTCCTGCAAAGCTTTCCAAGTTTAAAAAAAATGTTACAAGGAGACTTTTTGTGCTAACGCATTTTCCTTTGTTGCCCTGCAAGAAAAGAAGCACCAGCTGAGGGCTGCACATGTTTGGTGACTCCATTTTGATTCACAGTGAACACTTGCCTGTTTCAAAATGGGGTGTCTGCACTTTAAAGTTAACTGAAGCATTTATAGACAGAGATGTTGTGATGAGCAGCACTTTATAATACCTCAAAGGCATGGTGCCAGAGCTGGGAATTTGATAAGCTGAGGTCCTGAATTGGATTCCAGCAATGGTCACAGGTTTTAGGAAGGTCTCATTTGAAATTGCAAGCAGAGGAAAAACAGGATTCTTTCTCTTTAATTACATTAGTTTTATTGAACTGAAGCATTGCTTCAGTTCCCAGAACACTTTATATATATTTTAATGCAAGTTACCAGATACAGAATGGTTTCAGGACTGTTTATTGTTTCTGACTTTTATCTGTGGTAAAACAGATTTTACTTATTTTCTCCTTTAACTCTCTTGTGCATTAAGGATCTTTAGATGTTGGGATGGTGTTTACTGAAGTTGTCATAACCGTAGTAATTTAACTTCTTTGGTTTGGTAATGGTTCTGCAGTGCTTTTGTTTAGGCCTGTTCAGAAAAGCCAATCCAGAGCACACGAACATGCACTGGAGTCCAGGAAATTCTGGCAGCCTTTTGTGCAGGAGAGGAAATGTGAAATTCATTCCCTCAGTAACTGATCTTTTTTATTTGATTTAGATTTTTCTCGTCTTTATTGAACTGTGAGCTGTTTCTTCCCTTAGATAGAACTAGAGCTGTTGATTTTTCCCTGTAAGCATGACCATGAATTGACTTTAAAAAGTTGGGTTTTTTTCAAAACATTACCATTTCTGCCCCCCAGTTAGAGCACAGCAGGTCCTACAACCTTCTGCTCCTTTGGGGGTGTGGAGACGGCAGGAACAGGGAGCAGCAGTGGCAGGTGGGACAGGGGACAGAGCTGCAGAATGACAAGGCATCTGTTTTGTCAGTGACCCACTTCGGGAAATCCTCCTTCCCTCCTCCCACACCCTGCGTACCTCCAGCTGCTCATTTCTCACTGTCTTTGTTTCTCTTTTGCGTGATGTGATCATCACTCTTTCAGTTGCAGCGCATGGGGAGTCGCTGCCCGTGTGGCTCAAAGAAGGAATGGAAACCTTCAGGAGGAGCATCTCACTTTACAATAAAAAAGTACACCTATTATACTTTGTCAATGCAGAAAATTGCTTATCATTTAACAAGCCTCATTAAAGATCCTGTGTTTATGGAACCATGCCTTCCTTCCTTTGAATGCCCCTGAAATAATTCTTCCAGCAGGACAGCAAAACAGCAAGGAGCCAGTTACATTTTTAATCACTTGTGTCCCACAGGAATTGCAGTCTGCCAGCAAGGGCAGCTCCTTCCCCTCTGCAACACAGGAGAAGAATTAAAAGATGGGAAGCTGTGGTTTGAGAATGGTGGGTTACAGTTAGTAATGAGCTAAAGATCATTCTTTCTGAGTGTCATTAAATGCTAATATTCTGCTACTGCAAATGTTTAACCTAATCCAGAAGCTGGATGGGAAGGGTGTTGGGGTGGAGGCAAATAAAGGGCTTAATCCTCCTTTTCCATTTGTTTTATAACTGGATGGTGAAGGGGGAGTGGAGAAAGAGTTGAAATGAAAAGCAAAATGAAAAACAATGTTTCATTTCCCCTCTAGAGTACAGGTCTTGAAAGAAAGCTTCAACAGCGTAGAACTCTTACACACCCAAAGCAGTTTGCATCACTTTAGCTTCTCATCAGGTAGATCAGTTAGATACTGCAGGAGTAACCCTCAGTGTGGCGATTCTTTCCAACAATAATCCTTCCAGGTGGATGACAGCAGCAGCCTCCATTCTGACAGGTACAAATATCTCATGCTTTAGACTCCATGCCTTAAAATATACATCCGAACTTTTGGTTTTTGAAGATACTGAATCCCTGTACTGAGAGTGCAGATTCTGAAATATCTCATCTTTCCAACGGCTACTTTTGGAGACTAATGCTGACTTTGTGGTCTATATGTTGGTTTGTTTGTTTGTCTGTTAGTGCTTCATAAAATATAGATGCTTTAAATAGGAGAGATGCGAGACAGCGATACCACGGGAATGACAAAGGGTTCTGTGTTCTGATTCCAAAGGAAAGACTTTTAATGTTGTTCACTGGTCTCCTACTGTACAGTCATAGCCGGGGTTTGACTAACAAATGCACAAGAAGCGTGTGGCTGACATTCAGCCGGCTTGGGAGTTGTGGAGAGGAGATACATATGCTCTAAAGGCTTCATCCAAAGAGCATCACTTGATGCATCACTCACAGATTTTTAGAGACATTTGGCATTTAAAATTAAATTATGTAACGGTGGTTTAGTGCTGACTCTTGGAAAAAATAGGAGGTTTTGTAAATTTTGACTGTGTTTTATTATACCAGGGCTTTTGAAAAATCTCTTGCACATATTAGGACTACAAAAAATGGCCTTACTGCCACTGAAAAAAATTCAGCAGTTTAAAATGGGCTGAGAGTATGTTGTAACAGGAGAGAGACCTTTGGAGAGTTGTGCAAATATTGCTGCAATGCAAACACAGTTAATACAACATAAAGTCCAGTCTCAGTGTCCTGTATGCAGGAGCTTCCCCCTAATTCCTAACACATAAAATGTGTACTTTTTATATCCTCATAAACTTAGCACATTTTTAAAAAAAACCACCAGGTTTGAAAATTCAGCTGCTGTAACTACATTAGCCAAGCAAGAAAGAGAAAGAATTGCCCTGAGGTGTGGGGGAGAGCAGGGCACTTGTCCAGCCACAGCAGCAGGGGCTGGTAGGTCTGAGAGGGGGCAGCTGTTTTGTCAGGGGTGTTCTCAGAGTTCCAATTCTGCAGTGCTTGCATCTCAAGAGAAACCTGTTACAGACTAAGACTTTTTTTCCTTATTTTATGAAGTTCTTTATCCTCAAAGGTAGGTCAGCATCTGAAAACTCACAGAATATTATGAAGGGGTAAAACTGAGACAAAATACAGGAGTGATTTGCATTGGAAAAAAAAAAGATTAATAAAAATATTGTATTCTCAAAAGAAAAAAAAAACGAAGCTACATTCAACTTCTGTTAGAAGAAGCTTGAAGAGATGCCAGAGGTTTGTCCCCTTTGTGATATGATTATATGGCCACTAAGTCATTTGATTCAGTCAATCTGCTATATATCATGATAAATCTGTGTATACCAGAAAATCTACAAGTGCTGCCCTTTTTCTTTCCTCATGCTTTTTGCCCAGCTTTAAAGCAGAGAACTGCTTTAACAAGATTTGGGGACACTTCTGAGTCCTGTGTAATGCTCCCCCCTCCTGGCTTGTGTAGGTCAACAGGAGGAAATGCTGAGCAGGCATGAGAAGAGATGAGGAACGACAATGAACAGCAGTGGTGGGGAAAGGAGGTCACGACTGCTGTGGGCACCATCCTAAATCCCAGTGAGCTGTCTCCCTCCTTCTCCTCTGCAGCTCTCATTGTCTGAGAGAGAGAACACAGCTATAAAACACCTCAGACACAAACAGTAACTCCTTCACCCCCAGAAGTATTACTTATAAAAAATATTTTCTAATGAAGTGGCCATTATATTTTTGGTTTTGATTTTTTTATTTGCATAATTCAGGGAGTTTCTGATAATTATGCCCAACTTCATTAAAGATAAAGCTCTGTGTCATGCAAGCATTTTTATAAGGATTCTCTCAGGGCACCCACCATGTCTCTTCCTACTCATCAGGTCTTCAGGACAAATACCTCTTCTTATTTTCAATGGATGGCAACGCTCTCTCAGTGTGCAAACAAAATTCATTTTGAACAGCATTCTTATGCCCTGAAGAATGCTTTAGTGCAGGGAAGCTCTTGTTCACCATCTGACTGTCTGTGCCCCAAAATGGATCCTGTCCCATCTTGCTAGATCTATTCCTTGTAATAACCTGCTGCTTGAGAAATAGATTCTGCTAGACCTCCCTGTATTAAGGACTTTTGGGTTTTTTTCAAACCTAAGCGCGTTCTTTACCTTCATCTATTAGTTCTCTATTATTTTTCATAGAGCAATTTATATTTTATATATATATATATATGCATGCATTTTACTTCCAGATTAGCTCATTCTTTGAGAAACAGAAACAGCTTGTATATTTTCCAGTGGAGTTGGAGGCTGAGGAAGCCTGCTTGACATTTCAGGGAAAACTGAAAAGTTTGTATAGGATTTTAAAAGCCGTGTTATGCAAGATGGAATTGCTAAGGTTTGTTCTTCAGTATAAACATGTACTGATTGTTTCTGTCAGCAGTATTTCACTGTTGCTTTCCCCTATGACAGCCTTACATTATTCATAACTTAAAATCTATTCTTTAAATTTTCAGTTATAAGAGTTTCCTGGCGGGGGTCACAGAATATGAAGGGAAGTATTGATTTGAAACATTTAAAATATAAATGAAGTTGTTTAGTTCTTCTGGTACATGGAATATTATAGTCACTGGATCAAATTCGACCCCCCAGCACGTCTGTTTTCATAGACAACAAAAACATGTTCTCAGCCTCTCAGTGGACACTGCAGCTTCTGTGTGAACATTCTTTGATTTACCCGGTATTTGTTAAAAACAAACATGAATAATGAATGTTCCAGAGCACTTGAAGGCCAAAAGCGATCACTATTTTATTCTCGTCTGACATTAGGTCAGAATTTTAAGACTTTAAAATACAAGGCTTTAAAACTACCAGCCCTTTGCCACTTAAACTTCCCAAAGCAGTGTCAGCAACCCCATTTCACAATGACATACACAATGTTTCTTGTCCCATGTCACATAAGTTTGAGGCTAGGACAAATACTAAACCCAGTGGCAGAGCTGTTTTGGCACTCGAGGAAAAACAGCATTGGTGGTACCATGATGGGCAGGCCTGGGTGCGTGTCCACACGTCACCTGCTCGTGTCCACATTCGTCACCTGCTCATGTCCACACGTCACCTGCTCGTGTCCACACGTCACCTGCTCATGTCCACATGTGTCACCTGCTCGTGTCCACACGTCACCTGCTCATGTCCACATGTGTCACCTGCTCCTGTCCACACGTCACCTGCTCGTGTCCACACGTGTCACCTGCTCATGTCCACACATCACCCACTCGCTGCTCCAAGGCCAGTGCCAGAAGCCTGGCCACCTCTGCCTTCCACCATCTGAGGTCTAAGAGCTCCTTTCCAGCTGCCTCTGCTCAGGACTGCCTTGCTCTGGCCACCCACATCTGAGAAGACCACATCAGCCATTAGGAGTCACACCCCCTCGGACCATCTAGGGACTCCCTTGTTGGTCCCTTCCAACTCAGGATATTCTGTGATTCCGCACTTAAATTACTACATTCAGATTTTTCTTTGGTAAAAAGCAAGTAAAAATGTGACCATTTGTCATCTATCTCAAGAATTCTAACACCAAAGAGTATTTTCAATTTTCCCATCTTTGTATAATTCCACTGACTTTAATACAACATCATAAAACGTTTGCAGATTCCAGCCAGTTTATTGGCTTCAAGATAACAATAAATAGTGTCTGTAATTAAAAAGTATTGTCATATGGTATTTTTGAAAAAGTAAGCTTTCTCTACACAAAATCAGCCTTTGAAACACATTAGATGAAAGAAGAATTGTTTTCCTAAATTAAAAAGAAAAGATACACTTAGAACTTTATTTCTTAAACTGTTTAAAATCACTTCCAACATATAGCATTGTGTTTGTTGTGTTGTTATACCAACAGGGCGAGAGATAAGGTGACCCAGTATCTCTTTTTCTGTATCTTAAGTTAGCAATAGGCTGCTAAGTTGCTTTTGGCATATTTCAGCAGCTCGCTTTTCATCGAGTTTTCTTCAGCAGGAGAAAGGATTAGTATTTTTGAAGTATCAATTATTCACAGAAGAAATTTCTGTCCAGGATGGCTGAAAGTATCTTCAGAATTTAACCCACATTAATAAATACTTTTGAGTAATTTTTCTGAAAACTCAAAAAAGGCACAATTTTTCCTTTGGAAATATTTTTCTTAAAAAATTGTCAAAAAAAATCTCTAAAATGGGGTTAAAAATCTGAAAATAAAACTACACGTTTGACACAAATGATTTTCCCCCCAGTTTTTTTTTCAGTTCAGTCAGTGAACTGAAAAATCAATTACTTACAATGGCACTACTGGCAAATAATTCTTATAATCATTCCAGAGGGAATTATTCTGTGACAAGGAGCTTATATTGTATGGAATTTAGAAGTTAAAAAATTGAGGCTAGCATGATAAACACTGAGAAATGTCATTTTGCTTTTTCACTTTTCTCGTTCAAGTTATGACCTCCAATTGAGATGAAAAACAAAAAGACAAAAAGGCAAAAAGAGGAACAGTAAAAGCTGTATGTATTTTAAAGTGGATTGGGAGTGTCTGCTTTGATAATAAGCCGCTACCAATTCCCAGTTATTTTAGATGGAGCTGTGAGGCCCAAGCATTTTAAAAGTCAACCCTAATGAAACACAAGAAAACACCAGGACAAAACCACTTTTAAAATCTTTACTCAGCTGCACTTGCCCTGAACAGGTCGTTAAGCGCCCTCGGCTTTGCTGGTTTAATCGTGAATACCCCAGAACACAGTCCAGAAAAGAGCAGAGCTGCCTTATAATCATCCTTAAAGTTCAAGTTCAGCAGCACGGTATCTCAAAAAGAGATCAGTTACCCTGCCCTCGTGGTAAGCACCTTGTTCTTCTTCGCCCTCGTGAAAGGCATCGAGCAGAGGCAGCAGCAGGAGCCAGCAGAGAGCAGTGGCCGTGTGCCCGGCGCTCCTCGCTCTGGGAACCACGGCAGTGCTGCAGAGGGAGAGAGGGCATTCCAAGGCCTTCAATTCAGAAACACCTAGAGGTGATAGCAGCAGCAACCAGCAGAACAGCAAACCACGGGTGGGGAACAGCAGGACACAGTTTACCTGGGTAAAAAGGTGCCTTTCAAAGGGGTTGCAGCGCTGAACCTTGGGCAGTGGCTTCTGTGTGGATGAGGTGAAGGTATAAGCCTGAAAAGAGAAATGTTAAGCTAGTTTTCGGAATCAAGCATTAGTTTTTGGCTAGGCTGTGTCTGGACAATTCAAAAATATTTTAGATATTTATCATTTTAAAATATCCTTTAAGAGGACAGGCCACTAAATCATATGCCAAAAGTTTTCATGTCTGGATTCTCAGAAGTCTCAAAAGACGACCACCTGAATTACATTTCTTCTTATGCCCTTGCTTACCCCAGCGGTTTTTCTAAATGTCCAAACAGTGCCTAGACATCTCATGGTGATATTGAAAATAAAAGAGTGCTTTTGTCAATATTTCTTTACCTCTCCCCAACACATCTCCTATAAAACAAGAGAGGTAAAAGAAAGGAAATCTGATTTTGTCTGTTTAAAGCACTTTTATCCTGGGCTTTTCAGGGACTGTTAGGTCATATGTAACCATTAACAGAAATTAACTGGAAAGAGAAGTTAGCCTTTGTTTTTTGGTATGCTTTATTGCTGGTTGTGTGTATTGGTGGGTCACCTAAAGCAAAAGGTAGCCAAAATACGTAGCAGAAAACCAAGGATATGTTCAATAGACCTTTTACCGTTGGAGAAAAGTCTGGCTTCTTTCTGGCTGTTTTCAAAGAGAAGTAAGTGGGTCTCCTGATTAACTGCCTGAAGCTGTCCTGCTGGCTCCTTTCCCTTGCTCCAGCTCCATATCCTTGCATGGCTCCTGTCACTCGGGGCATCCGTAGGAGCTGCCATGAGATGGGTTGAACCAGCACCTCTGGCAGGGTTAGACGGGCGCCCTAAATGATTCTGCTTTGTGTTTGCTTTTTTCTCAATACAACTCATCTTATCTTCCTCTTGGAAACAAATTTTTCCCCGGTCTTTGTGTTTGGAAGGAGGTGAAAGTCTCCTCGGGACTTTTTGATTTGTAAAATCCCCTCACCTACAGACATAAACATAACAAGAGGGCTTTAAAGCAGAGCTGGTCATGACAGATGCCTATCAGAGAAATGAGAAGAGGAGGTTTCTCACTGAATCCTGATAGCAGCACCCACAGGAAAACCTTTCCTGTTCCTGATGCAATAGGAGCCAGGACCTAACTATTCATTGCATTTTAAGCTATCAGAGGTCTCACTTTTTCAGGTGATACCTGGTGTCCAAAAGCCAATGTGTGTGTGGTGGGCTATTCTGGACCCCTGCTGCCTACATGCAGGGGTGCTGCCCTCCCAGCTCTGCAGCTGCCTGGGGTGCAGAGGTTCTGCCAGCGAGGACAGCAGCGAGCCCCGGACACCCCCTGCTCCTCCAGCAGTACTGCTCGGAGCAGCACAAGGCAAATCTTCTCTCCCTTGGAGGCAGCCAGGGACAGCCCGTACCCCACTCTTCCATAGATACCATCCGCAGCAGTGACTACTGGGGACACATTTGAGCTTTTAAACGAGTCCTTGGGAGGTCTCTTAAACAGAAATGCTTTTAAACCTTTTAAAAAGAGCAGCAGATGTACGGCTTCACAGAGCTGTTTTCCCTGGTGTTGAATTCTCTGCACACCATGGATATCTTTATGCTGCTTTTCTCTATTATAGTCCCCCAAAGGTTACCAAAATCAGTATGAAATTAACCTTGCTTGTTTCTCATGTAGCAGAAACACTGCTCTCTTGACAATAAATACTTTATTCCCTACTGTGACACAATAGGTGCTACGCCCTGAGTCTTTTTCTAAGCTAGTAAAGATATTTCTGCTTCAGCCAGGTCTGTCCTGCATCAATCATGGACACAAATTTGTAACAGCTCACTTGGGGTATGGCTGCATGCGAGAATAAAATTTCTCCCATTGCAGATAGTTAAATGACATTTTTGAATGGTATTGTAAACCATGTCCACTTGGATGGTAATTTAATGGCCACAATTTTAGACCTCCCACACAACAAATTGTTCCTTTTCAGTGTTGTGCTGGGAAAAAGAATTCGGGACCAGCTGGCAGCTGATGCTGTGAAATACTACTTACAAATGAAGACAGGAAGTTTGGTGTAATCACTGGCATCTTAGAGCAGCTTTCTTGGGAGCAGTGCTGAGCAGATGTAAGACCGGTGCTTATTAATTAAATTAAACCCAGAAAAATGGATTTCTCAATAAACTTAAAAGTGGTGATGCACATTAGCACAATGCCGGGAGTTTCAAATCTAGTGTTCAGATTTGTATCAGGAGAAAAGAGAAGAAAAAGTGGCTCCTAAAGATTTCTTAACTTCTCTTTTTACATTTGTAAGCTATAAAACTTTGCAGTGATGTATAGCTGCACCTTTCATCCGAAGTTTGTGTGCCACAGTCTTAACAATCCAGCAGGTTGTGGTACAGACTTTTACAATTGCTGCAATACAGTGGTTAAATTCTGCCTGGTGGTATTGTCATGATTAAAATAGAAGGTGGTTTTCGGGTATCTTTTCATGTCTATTGACTTGTTGATAATGACTTAACTGCTCAGTGATGGATGGCAAACTAACACTGGCTAAGAAGGACATTGGACAGCACCAAAAAATTTAAAATACCAAAAGTTTTTCTTTCTTAATATCCTGATGGCAATGAGCAGTGGTCAAATCTCAGATAACATGCTCCTTGACTTCTTTGCACTATCAGACAGATATTGGCAGGGTACTGCCAAGCAGACTGCGTTATTCCAGCTGCTGGGGAGACACGCATTCTTGTCTCAGTACCCCTTGCCTCTCTGATATATAACACTGTGGGGAGCTGGGGATATTCCGGTTTTTAGAATCTCCGAGTTTTTCTTGATATTTAGAGCAAACCAATTAAAAGAGGAGATACATCATGACAACTCAGAACACCTGAGCTGTGTAGTACCTCTGCAACACCTGCTTCCCCCTCTGCCCTCTCGTCCCATCCCTGTATCAAGACATTGATTGCTGTGTGAAGTACAGCAACTTAGTAGGTGAGACCAAAGGGATTCCAGTGAGAAAGAAAGAAATTTTCAAGTGAGAGAGAAAGAAAAAGCAAAACTAATTGTAACACTGATGTCCTTAGAGTTTACATCAGCTGCTTTTTCTCAGTTCTTCGTTGGTAGTCTGGGAACCTACCAAAACAATCACTAGTGTTAAATGACTAGTTGGCAGCACTGGAAGAAACTGTCGTTCTTGATCTTCATCTTCACAAGAGGTTTGGCTTCCTCTCTGGGACACAGAGACATGGCTGCCTTTGTTCCCATTTGGCATCCTTCATGTAGGTAAGAAAAGCTTCCTATTCCTGAGGTTAAAGATTAGAGCAAAATAGATGCATGGAAACAATGTGGAATACTGGCATCCTGCCTTGTCAGCAGTCCTGTCCCTAAGCACATCACACCTTGGCTCCTTATCCTCCACCGACTCCCAGTTTCCATCCCATGGTTATTCAAGGTCTTGGACCTGCCACTGAAAATCATAAAAAGATTATCTGTCATTATCTATTTAAAAAATACAGCCAACAAGCCTAGGATAATATGAATGAAAGCTGGAAACAAATTAGGCTTCATTTCAGGCAGTGTGAACTAACATCAATTCACTGAATCTACGGCAGCCAGATGGATTTACATCGGCTAAGAATCTGACAAAGTGTGTTCACGAGTGAAAGTATTTGCAGAACACGCTGCTGGCAAACTCTAGCAGATTTTATAATCACTTTCTTTATTGACACATTTCCATAAACACTAATACTTCTGAAGAAAAAAAGCAAAAATGAATGTTTAGGAAGGAAATGAAAGTTAGTTCTCTACAGCAGCTAACAGCAGCTATATTTTCAGACATTTATTTCTGCTTTAACACTTAGAGAATATGGAACCAAAGTTACAAAAAGCATGTGTCCATTCCACTTGGCTAAGTTTTTAAAAGTGTTTAATATTAAGGATAGGTATTTTTTTATGTGGTAAACTGAAATAACTCAGACTTGGAATTAGCTGTTCTGTTCTACTAGACATAGGAATCGGTGGATTATTTTTAGACTTTGGACCTAAGAGACTGAAGGAAGTCTGAATATTTTCATATCTGTTGGTCAGTGACATGTTTTATCCAGCCACAAGATCAGAACAGTTAGAAATGCTTAATTACTGAGGCGTTTGCTCAGGTTACTGCCTCCTCCTTCCTGTGTTTGTGATGACTGCTGTCGGTCTAGGCTGTAACATTTTCAGTTGCCTCCGTTTGTCTGGAAGGCTGTCATCTGGTAAACTGCTGCATTTCAGAAACATTTACAGTTTATTTGGCAAGGTATGGCAACTTGTGGCCCTGTGTCTGAAAGGGGCAGGGGAAAAGGAGAAGCAAAGCCAGAAGGACCTGCTTCAATGATATTTTGCTTCTAAAGGAAGACAGTGTGCGTCCATCAGGCAATAATCAATCTTAATCAAATACAGGTTGAGATATAAATTGATCAGTAGTGATCCTGTAGTTGTTTGTATGGCCAGCATTTACTTGACAGTATATATAAATGTTTACTAGCATATGAACACAGTAAATCTTATAAACACATTAATATTTAAATTTAGCACTTGCATACTCTCACTGTTGGGTTGTCTTAGTGCAAACAGTGGGCAATTCCATGCCCTGCAAGCTTTCTGTGAGCCTTGGGACTGTGGGAAAGGGAATTATGCTGCCCTTTTGGACTTTGTTTTCTTTTTTAATTTCAAGCTCTCCAAACTGCTTGGAAGTAGGCCGCTGAGAAAGCAAAGCAAACATGCTCCCTGTGCCTCGGCTTTGCCGTTCCCCGCTAGATACATTATATTCAGCTGAGGGAGAATAAGAAGCTATTTTCCCCAATTTTCCATACTGCCTGTGGGAATCTAATTCAATTTCCTCCCAAATTTAGCAGTGAAAACGAAACAGTAAAGAATAAAGTTGAAGAGGCTTCTGTAAATCTCTGGATTCTAAGGTACTAAGGTGCAGCAGGATTACTGAGCACAGGTTAAACTTCTTTTCTAACCACAAAGCTACTTACAGATTTAAGAAGCTTAAAAACCTGATCCAACATTAGTCCTTGCTTTGCAAATGAAAGAATAATATATCTACCTATACAAAGTTATTTTTGTTATTATTGAATTTGTTTATCCTTTATTATTGATGTAGCCCCATTCCACAAAGGAATCTTTTTTCAGTGAGAGATTATGATGTATTAGATAAATTCAGGGAAAAGGACAGGTGAAAAAACTGGTGACCAAATGCATTTCCAGAAATAAACACGTGAAAAAAAGGACTCACATTTCATTACTCTCACTGCAGACCACAGGGGTCTTATTCCTATTGTCCAGAAAAAGATGCAGTGCCCTCTTTGGATTTAGATTCCATACAGCAGTGTAGACCTGAGATATTCATATGACTCAAAAAAATATGAATAGAAAACAGAAGTTACTTTTTTGCTTCATGTGAGCTGGCACATGTGTTCAGCAGACCTACTTGCAGCCAGCAACCCATGCCATTTCCTGATTGTCAACTGTCCTTAGGTGGTTTTGACCCTTTTAGCTCAGAACTTCTCCAGATGGGTAGTCCTTACAGCGAGCACTGGTAGCCAAGATTGCAGTAATTATCTCGTTACCTCTTTTACGTGAGCGTGTCTGCTGAATCCCCACAGAAATAAACTGGCCAGCAATCATTTTATTTCTTCACAACAGTATCCTTTATACCAGTTTTTATCCCCACAAAATCTGTTAAGCTTAGGAAGTTAGGATAAGGACCAGCACACTTCGGGGTTTTGACATGACATGGAAAAATCTTACAATATAATGAAGAATAATATTCAGCAGAATGGTGTTTCTGAGACTGTGAGCCTCAATGAAAACATGTTCATTTGTCAGAGAAAATTAAAGGATAACCAGACTTACCTAAGTGATGATGTTTACCTTGTACGTTCAACGGTGCAAGAGTTTTGTAACTCACCTGTATATATAGTTTCTCAAGTTATGGTGAATTTGTCTCAGAAAGAGTAAAAAAAAATTTTTTTAAACCTGAAAAATAATGATTCAGTTGCAAAGATTTCATGGTATATTTTAAAGGTGCTTATAATTTCACTTTTGCTTTCTCAACCTAAGTCTCATCCTCCTTCCTGGCTGAGGTATTATTTCAAATGTATTTGTAATGTGAAATTTTCATCTTTGTCTACATTACATTAGAAAACTAAATCTCCCTGGTGAAGCTGCCTCAAGGTCATTAGTAAGCTTGAGAGGCATAATGTAGATGACAGCCTTAACAGGTTTGATGTCATGATAAACATGGCCAAGTCCTTTAGGGCAACTGTAACAAGGTGCTGGAAGTAGTTGCTAGCACTGGGGAGCTGACTAAGGCTCCCAGCATTGCCAACAGTGTTTGAAAATGCCTAATTAAAACTGTGTGGGGATGGTATTTTACGTTGTGTGGGCAGTAATGTGAAGAGCAAACACGCCAACTCTTCTGCAAGTTCAGGCTTTGCTTACCTGGGAGCAGGGAGCTGACTCGTGGCGTGCAAAAGCGAAGAGTCTGTGCAGAAGGCTTCCAAGTTGGTTTCAAGTTAATTTTCTAAACTTTGGCGATGACCTAGAATGATTCAAAGATGTATCTAAGCGAGGAACATATGGCTAGTCGTTAAAAATGTATCAAAGAGCTCCTCTTGCCTTTCTTTCTCATGAATGATCTCGTGAACATCAAGGATCCCCTCACGTGCCCCCCATCTGTTGGTTGACACTCCCCTGCGAGAGCGTCAGCACGCTATTAGCAATTACCTTAGTGATATTTACAGCATTTTAATGTCACTTGTCTGTATGTAAATAGAGTCTGTGAGGAGCACAGCGCACCCAGGGCTTCCCACTACAACAGCACTGCTCCTTCAGTGCGCCAGAGCGCTCCTGTGCCTTATGTAACTGCCAAAAATATCATTTCAATTGCTTTATGACAAAATAATGAGTCTGTCAGAGATGAGTGGTCAGAAAAACAAATTTGTTCTCCCACACAATTAGGGTTTATAGCATTGGACAGCAATATCAATCTCCAGCGATTCAAAATTGAATTTTCACGTTGAGGGAAATGTGTTCTTGCGTGTGCTATAACCAGGCTGCTTAGCAGGGAGAGTCCGCGCAGGTTGAACTGCAAAGATGGATATCCACTGTGCTGTGGAAACATCAGGGTGGAAGTTTCCAAATGCAGACAAGTAATGTGGGGCCGTGGCATTCGCTTCCACAGGCTCAGAACTGACAGAGCTGCCCCACCAGGAGCAATAACAAAAAGGTCTGCAAAAACTGTCACCAGATATAAATGGCAGACGCTTTTCCCTTCAGGTAGAAAGCCATTTCAAGGCCTACATCTCTCCATACGTGACCTAATTGTCCATGGACTTGTTGATATATATAATCATGGGCTTCAGTCATTCTCTGTAAAGTCGTACAAGCGTTAGACCTCAGCAGTGCCATTTACAGTGAGCATGTACTGTATCTCAGAACTGCACTTTGCCCTTAACATTTGCTGTGTCCTTACATGAAATTTTGCCCTTAAGCTGTTTGCCAGTGCAGTGCAGAGGCTGCAGCACAGATCCTCTTCTGTTCGCCAGACCTTAACCTGTGCTCTCAGACCTGCTGTACTGATTACAGCTTGCTCTGTCATCCCTTCTCTGCGCAGGCAAACCCACTCGGTGTGCCAGCAGCTGCTACCCACCCACTGCTACCCAGTAATTGCATTTCTGGGTGTGTGTACATAATACCCTCTACAGGACTTGGACTTTCTTCTTTGGATTTCAAGAAACTAGATAGGCATGGAGTACTGCCATATGGAACTCAGTACACAGGAGGTGGAACCAGTTTTTTGGGTTTTCAGACCTTCTCCGTTCTTACACAAGCAGCCAAAGCAACCGCATTCTGCTAATGGAAGTGTCAACACAGGCTATAGGAAATGTTGTGTTGAATGTGCTTTGTATGTAAGTGTAATTAAACCTTTTGTTAGTATCTCAGACTGAAAGCAGTAACAGCTAGGAACGGCCTTCAAAGCAAGTGTTTAATGAAATTACAAATGGGACCTAGGATTTTCAGTAATAATTTATCACCATGGATATTCATATAAGATAACAAAATATTTCCTTACCTCTGGAGTAGAAAAGAAAGGTAATCTTCCATAAGAGATGAATTTGGGTATCCTCCGTAGGAAGCTGATATGCACATCTTGACAGTGATCTGCTGGGAGCCCAAGTCAGCTCCCAGATCAGTGGTGCTCAGCTGACTGACAGCTGAAATTCCTAAGGTCCAGACTCTGCTGCTTTGTTTTTACACTGCTGACAGTCCAATGTATCTCATCGCAAGAGCGCTTCTCTCATGGTCCGTCTGGGTGCTCCTTTTACCGAAATAGCCTTCTTTCTGAAACCCTAAATATTTCTATTTTCTATACTGCATATCCTGCAAATAGAAGCAGCTTTTTATTGTACTCTAATCATCTCTCAGCCCCGCTACGCTCATTTACCTCTTTCAGTCATCCAGAGAAGTCTGTCCCTCAAGCACAACAGGCGTTTCTCTTTGCAGAAGTCTCTGAGACTGTGCATATGTACACTCTGATGAGGTCCCTGGGACAGATTGCCCAATTCCTGGTGCAGCCTTCCTAAAAAAACAAAAGCATATGAAATATTATTTCCCTGTTTCTCTCTCCACATACACCACAGCTTTTGATACTGGCTTGGTTTTCCCCAGACACGGTGCCCTCCAGTTTGCTTTCTACAGATGCTTTTTGTTCTCTTGCAGTTTTAGCACTGCCTGCATTTTACACACATTCACTATTCAGCTACATCCTTGATTTGCAGTGGAAATCATGATCAATCTCTTCGAGATCTGTCAAGTGGCTTCAACAAAAAAAATGGTGCGAGAATCAAAAAGAGGAGAATCAGAGCCTCTGATTCAGTCTTCTGAATGTCTTATTTTACTTATGCTTCCACTCTTTTACTCCTTATATATAGTTGCTGACATCAACAAGACTTTCAGTTCAGTCTCTTCAGACTATTAATCTAGAGATTATTTCATACCTGTATAACACTAATAATCATGAGCCAAACCCAACTTTTCTGTTGTCTATACACTAAGGCAAAGGTTTTACCACACATTATCTGATTTTTTTTGTTTGGGTTTAGGGGGTTTTTTAAACATTTCTTTTTGTGCCTAGGATAACTAACTCTCAGTAAGTCAAATTTGACGTTTTTAATATAAATGTATTTTTAACCTTAATTTTAGCTAGTCTTGTAGTAAAACATAGTGACCGCATTTGTTCCTTACTTTCTTCTCCTTAGAAAGTGTATACAGCTAAGTTCAAAGTATTCTGAGGATTCTTTGGAAATTCACCATTTTTTTGCTGTTATTAACATTAGATTTGGACTATCCTCTGCCCACAAAAGCTTTAAATCAGTCCTTTATTTATTTTCCCAGTGATCAAATCTATTGTTTCTCTTATTCTCTTTAAATCATACTCCTAGAAGGCTACAGTCTCTCCCCACTCCTTTTTTGTTTGGTGTTTGGTGGGTTTTTTGTTGGTGGTTTTTTTTTTTGGGGGGGGGGAATAGATTGGGGTTTGGTTTGAGGGGGGAGTTTCACTTTTTTATTATTACTTGGAATTTTCTTTTAAGACAGGATGCAGCATTCTGGGTAATTCTGCTGGGAAAGCTTTCAAAAATACATATAAAGCATATAAATAAGTTGATTTGCATAAAGGCACTGATTGAATGAATCTTTGATTATTCTACTGGTTTAGGAGAAGAAAAGCCATTTAGCGATTCTTCCATTTAGGAAGCTAAGTGGCTAAAATGTCCCTACGTTGTCTATTTTGTGTGTGTTTAGTGTGAATGCCCATATGGGGGCTGTTGGTTTTAAATCTCAGTTAATAGGGTTTTAAAATTTGACTGGAGGTTGCCAGCTACTTCTAGCAGAAAATGCACTTTGCCGTTTTCGTGCAAAGCTGCCTGTGTCTGGTACAAACACAGCCCTCCAGATGTCTCCTTCCCTCTGTCTGGTGGGGCTTGGTGGCTGAAGGCACACAAAATGTCTTGTGCAGGACCCTGCCCATTGCTGGAGCGCCTGGGCCCTGCCACGTGCACCTGGAACAGCTGCCCGATGTGGGTGTGGTGCTGCATCTCGGGCTGAGAAGCATTTCCTCTGCAGCAATCTTGCCCTAAGAAATTAAAAAACTGGGCACCAGAACAGGCAGCAGAGCTGTGCTGCCCATGCTCTCTTGCCTGAGGAATAAAGAAAAAGAGGAGGCAGCCTGTAAAGAGGTGGGACATGGTAGGGTTAGGGAAGGTGGGCAGTAAAAGGAAATTGTGAGATTATACTGGAGTTGTTTGTGTATGCCTGTGTATATCCATACATATAAATACAGGCATATGTTTTGCACATATATATATATGTGTGTGTGTGTATATATATATATGTATGAAGAGGCATAGAAGCAGAGGAGGATAGAGAAGGCCAGAGTCCATCCAAGACTTTTACCCATGCAAGCAAAACTAAGGAAGGGTCAGTCTCTCTTCAGGAACATATGACAAGCACAGCATCTAAGAAGTGCAAAGAGGTTTTGCACAAGGTTTTGTGACACAACTATTCTTTATTTTCAGGTGCTTGTTAAAAGAGCTGTGCATATTTACACTGATTAGCAGATGGACATACCTTTATCTTCCCCCACCTCATTTCCCCTACAAGTCTGCAGCACCCTTTCTGAGCACCGGGTACTAGAGCTTTTCCTCAGAATCATCCATTGTTTTCTTCTTGCCTAGATCAGTTTGCTGCCTCTGACACTGATGGGTCTTTAAAATAAAAGAGAAAACTCCTCCTGAAAGAAATCCAGTCCCTTCCTCTCTCTAATTTGTTCTAGTTACTCGACAGTCTCTCCTGCTTTTCTCCTCTATGTTTTGGTCTTGTTACTGTATCTCTCTCCTGTTTGGAGTTTTCCATTTTCATATTCCTGTGGCCAGTAAAACAACCCATGGCTCTTCTTAATAGCGGTACCCTTTACCAAAATGTTCACTGTCTAGTGAATAGGCACATGTCATCCACTGATGCTCAGACAGGCATCTTCCATTCTGCAGTGGCTAGTCACTGAAAATTCACAATTGATTTAGTCTTCAAGCACTGATATTTTAGAAGTTGTGTAAAAATTACTCTCTTTCTCTTTTCCAGCATATTGAATACATTTTGGTAATTTCAATTTTAAAGGTGTTGAACCTGTTTCTGTTTAGAATGAGCATTGCTCAAATAACAGCAGTTTCATCTGCCTCATTTCTAGCACTGAGGAGAATGCTCCACCATCTACTCTATTACACATTCTTGTGGATTTTCTCCAGCAGCTACTTATGACAACTGCAAGCGTGTTTTACCCTGGGGATATATGTGTACGTGGCCGATTGCTTCAGGTCATATTCCTTCCAAATGGAAGTCAGCTTGACAGCTGTTAATTTGCACTTGGCCATTCCATGTGTTGTTTTGCTCTAATTATTGGTCACTGTATGGAACAGGTGACAAATGCCCACATGAGAACCCTGTATTTTACTAGATGTAGTCATTAGGAAAACAAACAGGAAAGGTCGTTAAATACTGGTTTTCTCTCCAGCCCCAAACAGAAATAGACTTTAGCTGGTTTTGACATCTGTTGGAAAGGGGTGGAAAGAGGTGAAAATACCTTGCTGTTCGTGAAACTAACTTCCCATTCTGCAAGTGTCCTAGTTTCGGGTAAAGAGGGGAATTTAAGGAAAACACAATTGTTCTAAGACCAGATGCAGAATCTGCTTTATCTAATGATTTTGTCACAAGGCTCAATTAAGTTTCTTTCCCAAGTAAAACTAAACGTGCCTACCAAAATATTTTGTCTGACCTTCAGCTACTACAGCTATATTGAATTAAAGCAGGAAAAGAAATTTCCTTTCTGAACAAGACTTGCTGAACAAGAATGGCAAGACACCATTATAGTGAGCTTTCCTGCTACTGAAGTGTGGCATTACAGAAGATATTTAAATGAAGACTGTTTTCTCAGGCTCCCAGGGCCTAATTCGGACCTTAATTTGGGTCAGATTCTGTAAGGACATAAGCAGAGGACTTGTTTTATTCCTGGGAATAGTAACTCTTGAATTTTTGCAAGATTATAGATCTGTCTATAGTAAAAATTATGAATCATTTAGTTGCTCTCAGTGGAGCTGCATTAGTGAAAACAAGAAAAGATTCAGCGTCATGGAGTCTTGGTGACATTTCTGCTTTCAGACTTGTGTGAGCTGAAGATCCTGCAGCTTGCTCTTTGCAGTGATGTCTTGTCATGTCATGCTTTCATGGTAGAACGATACTGCAGGCACGACACAGAAATCGAGCCATAGGACATGCTTTTCTAAAACTTGAGCTTAAACTCACCTCACCTCTAAATAATATCCCACTTTGTTTTATTTTTGCCTTTTAAAATTAGGTGTAAGTGCAACCTTCACGCTACTGGCTGTAAAGAAGAAAACAAAAGACTACTTTGTGAATGTGAGCATAACACAACGGGCCCAGACTGTGGAAAATGCAAGAAGAATTATCAGGGCCGACCGTGGAGCCCTGGTTCTTATCTGCCTATACCTAAGGGCACTGCTAATATCTGTAAGTAGCTTTGTAAAATAAGGATATTTCATTATTACAATTCTGCCCCATATCGTGACTCTGAAGGAAGATTAATGCTTGCAAAGGTTTGTCATTTCTTTATGACTCGGCGTGTATAATTGGACAAGGTGTCAATTTGTAAGTGCTAATTGTAAGTATACATCATCTGTGCCTCTCACATGGTTGTAAATAACTTCCTGGAGAACCACATGTTTATATCCATAGACACATCCCTGGACACTGCACAGAAAGGGCTAAGGAGTGAAAAGATTAGGACTCTTCACATAAAGAACACACACAAGTGAGAAAAAACAGTGGGAGTAACTGCAGTACTGCTCCAGCCACGGTGCCCTCAGCTCTCCATTCATACATCCTTATTGTCTTGAGATGGGCAACACGCTCAGCTCAACATGTGAGATGAGGTCCTTGCTCATTTTTTGTCCATTTAAAAAAGTGGAAAAAAGAAAACTCAGGCCAAATTTTTCATATTAATAACTAAAGATCTAAAGGTTGGGAAACATTTACCTGATGTTGACCTGCAGTCCAGATTCATATGTACTCTTGCAGATCAAGTGTTGAAGAGAGAAAACAAGGGCAAAACCTGAGGTTTTATATCTGCTTCTTTCCAGCTAACAGCCACTCCACAACACACATATGCACTATTCCAGCACACTTCCATATTATCCAATGGAAGAAGTTACTGACAGCTGCATTTCCTGGTCCTGGACAGGATTGGGTCAAAATAAAACATGGTGGTGAAAGAGAGGGCACGAACACAAGTACGAGCATCAGTTCTCCCTTTCATGCATATATGAAATACACAGTGATTCAGAATCCTCCTGAACTGAGTAACAGACTTAAATGCCTTTGAAGAACGGATTGAAAATGAGGATAAATCTTTTGACAGAAGTTACTAGCTTCTTTTAAGAAAAGAGTCCACAATTTTGCCCTGATTAAAAGCAAAACATTCATTTTAGAATATTAGATATAACAGTTTATTGAAAAAGTTGTTTGAGAGAAACAGAGCTATGTATGCAGCTGAATGAAAAGTTTAAAACCAGGAGCAGTGTGCAATGCTCAGAATGTTATCTAAGACTTCAAAGCAGCAGCTGTGAAGAATCAAAACTCAGAAATGAAGATCATAGGAAGCAGGACCTTATCAAGTAAAATGTGAGAGTAATAGACCAAGTAACAAACCATGAAGTGTGGGGGGCATGAAATTATGATAAAATTCTTACTGAGCAGAAAAAAATGAACTTCCAAAAAGCAGGGAAAAACATTTTGTAAGAGTATTCACTTTTTTCCCCTGTTATAAAAAGTGAGTGTGGCTCACAGAATTAATACTTTAAAGCTGTGTTTGGGAAATAATGGTGAGATTTACCAGGCTGATTTTAGCTAAATGCAGCTTGCTGTGTCATTTACCTCATTCTCAGTCAGTTGAGCACACACCAGACAGAAGAGTGGAATTAGCACCTACTGAAAGAGTGTCTGAAGCTCGTTAAAACAACTTTATGTTAACACAACATTAGTGAGTTTCAGCAAATATACAGTTTCATCCAAAACCAAACCGTTTTGCAAATAATAGGTAGTCATTTCTGGGGTTGATGATGATGATGATGATGATGATGATGATGATGATGATGATAGCATCATGAAAACGTAACCATGTTTGAGCTGACGAATACTCCACTTACCCTCAAATCCTGACTTCAGCAGTGATCGGCAGCGGGAATTGATGGCAAACAGGAAAAAGCATGAAAGATTTCTTCTTCACCTTCTCAGTTACCATGGATAAACTGGCTTTCTGAGCTGCAAGGGTTGCTTGCTGCCAGAGACACCCAGCTGACATAAGCTTGACCTCGGTGATACCTTATGGCAATACATTTCATATTTTAGTGAGACAATGAGTGAAAGGTATTTTATTTTGCTTGCCTTAAATGTTTTTCTATGGCTAAGCCAGTGCCTCCTGAGATAAGGAAGGAACAAAGAATAATGCACCTCTGTTTACATCTGTTACACCATTTATCACTACATAGACTTGACCTTACCCACGCCACTCTTTTTTTAAATGACAAATCCTGATCTATTTCATCTTATAAAACCATGCTACATCTCTGGCAATCTGTGCTTTCTTGCTCTTTTCTGGATCTATGATGCCATTTTTTTATTCAGTGAGGCTAAAACGATACATGATATTCTAAACATGACAACAACATGGCTCTTTTACAATAACATAAAAATGTGTCTGTTTTGTATTTTGTTACCCTATAGATCAGTCCTTGAGTCCTTTTTTAAGACTGTACCACAGTTAACACAGTTCTTCTGGCCTCAAGGCTGACTTAAATGACAGGTTGTATGCTACAATAGTTAGTTCAGAAACATCATATTTGAGTTCCTTTAAAATACTTCTTGGGGCAACATCTCCTCATGGCAATTCTTGTTCAATACTATTTACTTCAGATGCTAACAGACTTTGACAAAATTCCTCAGCATGTGAGAATCTTTCTTTGTTACGAACATCAGTGAAAACAATTTAGTACTCAATATTAAATTAATTAGTCATTGTATTACCTTATTTTACCATTATACCTCGATTGCCTGTCTTCCCAGTTATCTCTCTGGGGCTCCTGCTTCTAGTGTGATTCTTTTAACAAAAAATAATTACTAACTTTTACGTCCATAGGAAGTTGATTCTCGAAATACTGTGGTTTATATATAAATTGGCAGATTTTATGCTTTTTTCCCCTAGATCTTCTCCATTGAGAAGACTTACAGTTCTGAAGGGTGTCTTTCCAAAATCATCTACATTCTGTTGTTTTCAATTTTGTGTTGGTTCGGATTTTTTTTTTGCTTATAAGAGAGTTAATTTTTATAAGTTAAAAAAAAGAGATGAGTTCTATATGATTATTCTGAGCCTCTCATACACTTGTCTCCAGCCTGCTTCCATGCTGTTTGCATGCATATCTTTTTAGATGTTCTTTTCACTTTTCTTTTATCTAACTTCCTCATTTTCATTTCCTCGCTCTCTCAAAGTTAAATATTACTGCAGTGGATTTTTTTTTTTATCCTTTTCCTTCTCAACAAGGATGTTGAGTTTCAGTCCAGAAGTGGTTCTCTGATAACTACTTCTTGAATTGTGTCCTATGCACTGCTTCAGAACTAAATCAGCTTCTCTTCTTCCTTGCTACAAGCAGCAATCATTTATGGTATGTAAAAGCTCATTTCTTTTGTCACTTCCTGATTTAAGGCTGCATGTGGTGGAGCATATATAGTTATGCATTATTGAGTAAACTCTCTGCGCAGCCAGTGTAATTTCACTTACCTTGTTGCCTTTATGTCACCATCTCCATCGTGTGGTCAGCAGTGCAGCCCTGGTGTTACAGTCTCCCTAGTCAGGTGTGGATTCTGAAATCGTTCCTGGAACATGTTGATGGAAGTAACTTCCCTTCATATATTACTCCAGTTCCCTGGGGGCACTTTGTATAATCCAGTAATAGAGTGTCCCTTTGATACTTCTCCTTCCTCCAGTTTTAAAAGACCATCTTTTTCATCTAAGACAAAATTATTTTAAAATTTAAATATATTTGATGTTTACATGAATATGCTTAAATAAGATAAAGTTATTCTTCTTTTCACAAAATAAAAAGATACTCTTTCTTGAGATTCTCTGAATTTGTGAGATTTGTTCCAATTCAACAAGAAGTTTAATGTCTATTTCCGAATCTTTCCCAGCTGGAACTTCTGTTATTTCCATTGCTCTGTTTCTGCCATTTTTTGTGGCCAATAGGACTTCATCAGACCTTTTCAAACTACAGTTCATGAAACAGAAGACCATTCCAGATTATTCCGTAGTCATAGTGGAAACCTTGATACAAAGCTGTTTTCTTTATCCTTCTCATTTTAAGTCATCGTGAGTTTTTCAGGAGAATGCAAAACATTTTTCCATGCTTTGCCTGTGAAAGGCAGCAAGTACTGTTGTTTACTGGCACTAACAATATTTCTCCATTTGTCTCCACACAGCATTTATTTTATATTTCCACTCTATCTTATTGACTATTTTGTGATTACATTCATTCCCTTGTGCTGCCACATTCTGTAGATAGTTTTTTCTGCAATATGTTTTGACACACAAAGTGAACTTATTGAATTTCTCTCTACTTGGTATTACAGGATAGCTTTTCTTCTCAGCAGTTGTATGTGTCTGACAGCACTAGCCCTTTTCTTCCTCCCGTTGTTTAGATCATCTTTGGCACTTACGTTCTTTGCTCCATCAGACAGAGCTGTCTCAGAGCTGCCATGGATCAAAGCCTGCTCGCTTTGTGTCAGTCCCTTCACAACCAATAACCTGTATCAAAAGTGCCCAACACTCAGCAGAACCCCCTCCCAGCTGTTACAGGACTTTCCTAATTCATAGTTCAACATGAAACAAAGGCTTGACCAGGACATGGGAAACATTGGTGGTTCTTTTCAGTCGAGAGTCAGGCAGACAGTCTCAGTCAGTTTACTGAGTTTCTCCTGCAGTGGGTCCCCCTCCCATCATACAGCTTCTGTCTCAGCAGCACAGCCTTAAACCTCCCGGAATGGGAGAAGAATTACGAGGCATCCATGCAGCCACAGAAACAGTTTCTGGCAAAACTTACAACACCTCTAGAACTGCACTGGTTAATCTCATCGATGTTCAGTTTTCCCCATAAATATTTGCTGACACAAAACCATCTTGAAGGACCAGCATAAATGAAGTTGGCCAGGAAGTTGTGCTTTCTAGTCAGGACTCCAAGTAACAAGCATCCCTCTAACTGAAAGCATCACACATCCTGCTTTCCAGTCAAGCAGACTCATAAAGTAGAGAGTGTCCCATTTTCTAAGGGCCCATTCTCCCAACCAACTGGGAAGGAGTTTTCCAGTGCCTTCTTCATGACTCAATTTGAAGGAATGGGACACTTATGTTGAAGTCATAAAATATAGCTCCTTGATGCTTTTGACAATGTATTTCAAAGAGAAAAAGGAAGATATGAATCAATAATAAGTTACAAAACAGCAAATTTTTACATTTACATATTACATATTAATCTTAGCCCATGAAGCTTGCAGAAAGTATAAAGCCACAGGAACATGGCACACAAAAGGCTGGGAAACTAGTGGTGAGGGCAAAACTGCAGTGTATCAAGAGCATTCAGGTAAACAGGAGTGTCAGGAAAAACTGCAAAAATCTGCAGCTGATAAACTCATTTTCCTTCAACTGGGTATCCAGTGCAGTAGCCAGCGAAACATTGCAGGTACCTACCTAAAAACAATGCACCATAAATAAGATGCTGTGTTTTTTTAAAATAAGGCTTGAAAAATTATCCTTCAGCACTCTACCCTCTTGCATGACCCTGCTGAGCTGGTTGTTTGCGCTGGCTATGGTGACATCTGTTGCTGGGAAATGAATTGCTTCCATACGTCACTGGTTTCAAACAACTCTATTTTTGCCATATACAGTGAAGAGGTGAAATGAAAGAGACTTCTGGTCCTTAAGCAGCAGCAGCATAGGAAGGCAAAATGTCTGTTTTAAGATATTCAAAGTGCTAAAAAAGATAGTCAAAGTGCTAAAAAGGGTCTGAGATTCAGGCTTTTCAAAGTTTCTAATATTCTATCAATAAGTTACAATTACATGAAAAAAAAAATCCTTTGATCTCACTGGCTGTTTCCTAGACAGAGTTTTCAATACTGGTTTGGACTCACTAAAACATAACACGAGAAAGTCTAAATTTTAAAAGATGTTACCCAATAAAACAGTATTTCCTCTGTCACATTTATTTCTGGTGATATTGCTTGGGAAAGCAGAGGTGAGAGATAACAAACTTCATCAAAGCAATTCTTTTTCTGTGAATTGAAAAATTTTCAATCTTTACAGAGAAACAGCTGCAAAATTAACAGTAGCAGGAGTTCTGGGGCTCTTGCAATGAAACACATGAAATTTCCAAAGAATTTTCTTTCACTGTGTGTAGTCCTTTGTCTGAATACAGGTTAACAATACATGAAAAGTTTACTCCTATGACCATAATGATCAGTCCATTTGAGGGATTACGAGACACCAGTATCATCGAGCTTCTCAGAGCTTTAAATTGCTAGAGAATTCAGGAGTTCTGAAATTGATGCTGAGCATCTGATATTGCAATCATGCCTCAATGGAAGAGCTGCAAAGGGAAGAAAGACTCACTGCAGGGAGTGCTGTCATGCTGCAGGACAGATATTCTAGCAAAAGATCAGATGAGGCATTAACATCCCTGCTCTGACTCTGCTATGAAAAACTCTATTTTGTTCCTGTTTAAGAGTCCTGCCAGAAGCAAATGAGGGCATTGACAATGGAGGTGCTGAGAGGGCTGCAGGGTATGACCTGCCCTGAGACTGGAAGCAGCAGTGTGGTCCTTCTCACCGAAAGCTTGATCCATTTCCTTTGTGTTAAGGATCTCACACTGACACAAACTATAGACAAAATCAAAAACTTGCTTTCTTTGCTAGCATCTGATTTGCTTTTTTCTTCCATCTCAATAGCCAGCTCCATGGTAGCTAAGAGCTAAAGCAACCCATTTCTGGAAGCAGGGGAAATGAGAAAATTACAGGGCAGATGCAGAAGATCGTATGAAAGGAAAACACCAGATTTTTTTCCTCTCAAGTAATGCATATATATTTAGATGCACTTACAGTGAACATGTAATATACCAAACCACCACCCTCAAGTCAAGTCAAAAATAATAAATAGTATTAGTGACTTTCTCCTGCCATGTTTGCCATTTCAGGGGCAAACCTGAACCTGAGCTACCTCTGAACTTCCTTTGCATGCTTTACTTGATGTCTCCTCACTATAAATCTATTACCATTAATAACCATCCCAGTGATTTCAACTGGAAGATAATTTAGGCTGAACATTTCTTTGATTTAACAACTGAATATACGTAAATTCAACCCCTTTGGGTTTATTTACTCTTTATACCTTGCTCAATAGAAGTGCCCATCAAAGGAGGTAATGGGCCTGATCCTTCATCTCTCTAACCTGTCCCCATTGCTTCACTGCTGCAAAGCGCTCACAGATTTCAGTACAAGCCTGACTGGAAACGACCCATGCCGTGTAACAGACCAGCTTCGTGCCAAGGGCCAGCAGTGGTGGGATGACCCCACAGCCTGTGGTTGTCCCCAGCAGTGGTGGGATGACCCCGCAGCCTGTGGTTGTCCCCAGCAGTGGGGGGATGACCCCGCAGCCTGTGGTTGTCCCCAGCAGTGGTGGGATGACCCCGCAGCCTGTGGTTGTCCCCAGCAGTGGGGGGATGACCCCGCAGCCTGTGGTTGTCCCCAGCAGTGGTGGGATGACCCCGCAGCCTGTGGTTGTCCCCAGCAGTGGGGGGATGACCCCGCAGCCTGTGGTTGTCCCCAGCAGTGGTGGGATGACCCCGCAGCCTGTGGTTGTCCCCAGCAGTGGGGGGATGACCCCGCAGCCTGTGGTTGTCCCCAGCAGTGGTGGGATGACCCCGCAGCCTGTGGTTGTCCCCAGCAGTGGGGGGATGACCCCGCAGCCTGTGGTTGTCCCCAGCAGTGGTGGGATGACCCCGCAGCCTGTGGTTGTCCCCAGCAGTGGTGGGATGACCCCGCAGCCTGTGGTTGTCCCCAGCAGTGGTGGGATGACCTCGCAGCCTGTGGTTGTCCCCAGCAGTGGGGGGATGACCCCGCAGCCTGTGGTTGTCCCCAGCAGTGGTGGCACGTGCAGAGCCGTGCGCTCGGGCCCTCACCTGCCTCCACACTGCCAGAGAGGGAGAGCAGAATCACGCCTCCTGTGCCTCGTTACCTAAGGACTTGCACCAAATACAGCTCAGCTGAATTCAAGAGCTAGCCTCAATATGTAACTGCAGATCTCACACAAACACTCCTTCTAAGAATAATTTCCCCATCATATGTGTGGTTTTCACAGAGTGTCAATAGATCCTGTTTCATGGCCCTACATAACCAGCTCCTTTCCAGACAAACTCAGAAGTGTCATTCTCACTCTCTTTAGTAAGAAGGGCATAAAGTAGTGCACTATCAAGGCCAGTCACCCCACACAGGGATACCTGGTAGTACAAAAAGCAGTCTGGTTACAGAAGACCACGCTAACTAAGAAACTCTGTACAGAAATAGCAAATCTGCTTTTGAAACAGAACCTGAAGATATCTTTGCAAGGTTAATACAAAGCCCTCAGGCGAACGGGCATCTCGTGTTCATTATTCTCTGCCCAGGAAGCATTTATCACTGTGAATTCATTGAAAATTTTGAAGTACGATAATACGAGGAGAGCAAACTTGCAGGAAAACCTCTTCCTTTGCTACAATCTGTTCAGGAGAGAAAGGAAAGGGTATTTGTGTGTGTGTGTAGGAGACAGAGAGGTTTGAGGCGGGGGAGTATACCCAGAGGAAATACAAATACCATTTCACAGTGCAAGTGTGAGTGTGAGAGCACAGTTTTTGTCTTTTATCTAATATTTGTGTAGGTTCCATGAGTGTATAAAGGAAAACCAATCCTGCTAATTTAAACCAGCTACAATGACTTGCAAAAAATTAAGCAAGCTCCTATTGAAACTTCAGGGAAAATTATTTGAAAATTGATTGTCTTTTTGACATTAGAACAAGGGGATAGAAGCTTTCTTTATTTATCCTAACTAAAAAAACTACTTTTTGTTACTATTAGATCTATGACCGCATTGTTCTATTATGATGATATTTGCACTTAGCTTTCCATACCTCATGGTGCTAAAATTTCAGAAAATACACGTTGATCTCAGCAGAAGGAGAAATAATTAAGTTTGCAAACAGCATCTGAGTGTGGGCCCGGGTGAGCAGCAGGTGCTGTCTGCAGTGCTCTGTCAGGCCACAGGTGCTATAGGACATGAGAGAGCTGCAATTCTGCCATGTGCCCCGGGACTGATGGGGTGAAACATAACAAACCTGGTTTGGTCCCCATTCTGCAAATTCTGTTACTTCAGCATTGTCTTAGCCATGCCACAAGTTAGGAGTGTTCCCAGCTTAACTCTGCAATCTTGCTTACATTGAATATCATTTATTCTCAAGACATTCCTTCGCTCCAGTTTACTTAATTGCAGAGTGAGGTCCATGCCATCTCTCAGTAAGGGAGAACTTCAAGATAGACGTTGAAAGAAGTGTAGCAGATGTTTAATGAAGAAACAGACAGATTTCTGCAACAAAATGCATGCCACAAAAGTCAATAAAACTTAAAAAAGGCAAGCTGTATTTAAGGAAGAGGATGCAAATATCCAGGATTTCAATACTGATCTGCAGTTTCTGATTAACCCAAGTGATGAGCCACAGTGCCATTAACAACGGCATTTAATCTTAAGAAAATGGCATTCCAGGAAAGATTTCATATCCATGGTTTTGTGCTACACACAACGCCTGGGTTTCAGGGCAGGCCTGACAAGAAGCTAGTTCTTGGGATTGCATTATACAACATGAGATCCCACATTGCTTATCCAGTAAAGGAGTTTTACTCCTCTACAGCCCCACCACTTATGGTAAATCTCACCTGCCTCTGGAATGGTTTCCTTGCATTAATTCAGTTTAGGAATTGAAATGAACACAGGAAAAAAAATAAATCAATGAGAGGCTTAATCAATAAGGCCAACCTACTGCATTAGATTGTTTCACTCAATTACATTTCTTTTACATAGCTTAATTTAGATAACTGTCAGGTAAAAGAGGGAAAAATGGCTATCTACAATTAATGCAACAGAAGGTACCAACTGATTTAAGCAGCTGGCCAAAGCAGTTAGCAATGCATCTATCCCTTGGTTAAATTACTCTCCTAGATCTGCATAATACATGCATGACTGATATTTTTATCTAGAGCATTAAACCTAATGGCTGGTTAGTTGAAATACAAAACTGTTCTGAACAAATTCATGAAGTTCAGAGAGCTGGTATAGATCCCATCTGTCAATGCATTTTAGTGGTCCCTGCAGCCCCATACTGAAAAATCTAAAGACTCTGCATTTATAAAGGACTGGGCACGTAATGGCAGATGCTTGAGCTTAACTATGTATTGATAAAGTATTCTGAAAATGTTTTCAGAATCTTAGATGTAATAGCTCAGCCAACTACAGCAAACAGCTAACTACACTTCTTTGTGTTTTCTCTCTCTACAGGTATACCCAGTATTTCCAGTATTGGTAGTAAGTAATAAAACCAGTATTGTTTTGCATTGTCATTCAGCTTCACGGATCTGATTTCCCAGCATCCCTTTCTGGCATAGATAACGTTCCTGTGACAGCATGCCCTGTGCTGCAGGGGCTGTGTGTTGGCCTTCCTCTCCAGCATTAACATGTAACTCTTGTTATGTGGTCGGAGAGAATGTCACTCCTTACATCTGCATTCAGCCCCAGATTTTCTGATCGATTCTTATCAGCAGATGAGCACTGAGTCCTCAGTAAAACTGAGTATGACACAAAAAATTAAGACACTGCTGCAGAGGAAATATTTGTTGAGCATCTTGGAAAAAAGTGTTTGCTAATTACAGAAGCATAGGACCAATAATTTTCATGTATTTATACGTGTGTATAAATTCAAAGAGCAAATGGAAAAGTTTATAAATGGAATAGCTTTCATTTCTATGACGTAGCTTAGCAAATGCAGCATATCTGCTGGAATCTGCATTAACTCCAGCGGGCTTTGAACTCGGCTTTACTCCACAAAATAAATTGAATTGTGTTCCTTCCCAGAAAAATGCTTTCCTGCATGCAATTAAAGGACCAAAATACTATTCTTAAGCTATAACAAAACCATGACACCGTTTTGCAAAGAACTGCCATATGAATGAAATGGATGATTACTTAAACAAAACACGTGAAGGGACCAAGAGCACAGCAGCTCAGCTGTGAGCCTCGGCTGGGCTCCACAGCTGAGGAGTGCACGCAGTCATGGCACGTTAGTTAATTGCCAATGAAGCAGGGAGGGAGAAATGGGATCCTGCTGCGGCTCACAGAAAGAATATTCCCCACAGCCTCAGCTTTGCTGGTACTTTAGACACAACTTGCATAATGCAGGACTATCACAGTTATAAAATATCACAGTTGTTAAATGCAATTTGCCATACCCAATATCCAGCTGAAAAGTTCTTAATAATTTGGGTAAAACTGTCTCACTTCTTATGATGCAGGGTCAGGACTATCAATGTATAATCAACTCAGTTTACTTAAGCTCATGAATAGCACTGATTTGTTAAGCTCCAGACAGCCAAGTTAAATGCCATCAAAACTATCTCCCTTGCAAGTGAGAGCAGTGTTAGCAGCTGAATGCCACAGCATCTCTTTTCTGCTTTGAATAGCAAAACAGCATCAATGACAATAATGTGCAAATGAAAGCCTTCCATCTTAATAATGTCGTTTGCCTGCTCTAGTGTCTCCTCTGGTATTTGTATGACTGCAGATTCATAGTGATATGCTATTTCCAAAACTTTGTGGTTATACATATATTTCATAACAAAAAAAAATTTAACTAAATGAAAAAGAATAAGTTTATGTCACCGTTCTCAGAAATATTCCTGCCATTAATAACAGAAATGGGATGAATGGGAAATAGCTCTTTGGAGTTTGATTGTGCTACAGTTTCTTAGTAGTGTGTTGCATGGTCTATATGGTTGTGTTTTCACTTCACACTCCATACAGCCTTCGTCACCACATCTACCATTTCTGAGCATCAGCAGATGTTGGCCTTTGAAAACTTAATAGGGAAACTCAAATACCTTTTGAACAATGGTGAGCTGAAAGGATGCATTGTTGACCTCTTTGTATTTTACACTGGGGTGATTAGTACAGTTTAATTATTGCAAATGGAGAAAATTCTGTTGAACATTCTTTAGGAAATACAAGAGTTTCTGCAAATCTATGTTTTATCTTTACTCTGCTGTAAATGTCTTGGAATAATATGTGGTAGAATTCAACAAATTTCTTTGCCTACCTGAAAAGGGTGAAGTATGAGCATCTCTTCATGAGCACAAGTAAATACTGATACTCTGCTTGTTTTTTCCATGTGTTTTTTCTTAAATAGCTCAGGGAGGAAATAACTCTACTTGCTCAATGTTCTGAACGTCTTTCCTATAATGTAGGAATAGCAAAATTTTTGTTAAGCAAGGATAGAATCCATAAATTTATCCTGTTCTCAAAGAGCATTTAACGGAAGTCCAATTAACACACAAAACCAAACAAGATTAATTAGTTGTGGCTGCTTTAATGGATTCTGCATGATTTTTGTTTTGTCTGTGCTAATGCAGTATTTGTTTTCGTATCAGCAGAGTTTTTTCCCATCTGGGGACACAGGAAGTTACTCTCGGGAGATACAGTTTGGGTTTCATTTTGCCTGGCAGCAAACACCTACAGGGGGGTATTGGCTTTTGTGTGCTCCCAGCTCTTTCTAGTTTATAAGGAGGATGGGCTTGGGGCAGGGGGGTTAGAAAGACTAAACTTCCAGCATGCAAAGAAGATGCCACCTCAAGCAATGTTCATTTAACACTTTTTTAAGACTGCAATGCAAGCCAGCAAAGAAAAATAAAATATATTTACCTGTGTGCACATATATGTATTATTCTCTATTTTCCTTTTTTACCTCAAAGGATTTTGTATTAAAGCAGCACTAAAATTTGAACACAAAGAAAGAGTGGTCATTAGTAAACATCCTTTCTGATCATCTAGAAGAAAACAAAACAAACAAAACCCAGAGCTTTCCCATTAAGGTCATTTGTACCTGCTGTTGTCTATCAGTTCAATAATAGGTTCTCTGACCATTTCCAGCATTCTTGATTACAATGCTGGCCCTTTCAGCATTTTTCAGCCATGCCTGAAAAAATACTGGTGAAAGTGTTAGCAATTAATGAGTCCCAAAACCATTTCATAATTTTAAGCAATGCTTATATACACTATGTAAATATTCTGAAAACTACATTATTTTACCTGCTAAAATAATGATTGTACAATTTTACATAGACCAGTGCATCAGAATGTTCATTATTGTGACCAAATACCAACATTACTAATCTGTACATGTATGCCTTCAAAAAGTTGACTCTCCTAAACTATTGCTTCTATCTTTTTTCCTGTAAAGCATAACTCCACTAATTATGCTAAACAGTTTGTTATAAAGGGTATAATTAGATAGAGGATAGGATAGACATGATGTGCAAATAGCTCTGTGTGGGTGATTATCACCTTAAAGCCTGCTGCTGGCAGATGAGTCAGAGTTTAGAGACAGACCGTGCACCCAAGTGCAAGATGCAATCACAATAATCAAACGGTATTTTCTGCTTTGTTCTCGATGTTTTTGTTCTTCCTTATAGCCAATTTTAAATTAAGAGACCTTTTTTAATGATAATGAATGCAAGACACAATTTGAAAAAAAAAAAAGACTGAATGGGCACTTTCTTATTTTATTGTTTTCTTAACCTTGAAAAATCTAGTAGGTATTCTTCTGGAGCTAAAATAGTGTCTGGATGAGTGTAGCTTTATTTGTTTTTCATATTTGTCATGAAATTTTAATGTGGTAAATATAGACCTTAAAAGGTGGTAAGAGCAAATACTAGTGAATTTTTTTTTTTCTTTTTTAATCTCAACACAAAGTATTTTGGACCTGATTTTGCCCTCTTGCAGTAACCAAGAAGTTCTCTCATTAAGTCTTCGATCATGTTATCAAAGCCATTACCATGCCAAGCTCTGGACTAGAGTATATACCCAACACATGTCAGCAGGGTATAAACATGCAGAACTAGGTTGTACATTACTTTTCTATTATTATTTGAGGTCAGGTTTTAAAGAAAGCTGTACTGTTGAGAGACAGTACATAGATAAGATATTCATCTCCTTAAAACATTTAAATATTTTCTTCAGACTGTATCTGTTATTTTGGATATATTAACAAAATGTTCTCATTTCAATTTAATTTTATCCAAATCTGACCTTTTAATAAATAATATTGCTAATCAGGCTTCTAGTCTAAGGCAATCACCTTATCTACAAAACTGATTATAATATCAAGCCAGTATTTGTTTTCCCTCCTTTAATATTTTGAAGCACTTGGAATCTTCTGCTTTAAAAATTAGATTTTCCATTATATTAAAAGATTACTGAGCTGAAAGAAAACTCAAACAGCCTTTGTGGTATGATGTGCTCATTTGAATACTGGATCTGAAAGAAGTTTACATTCCAAATAAATCCATACAGGTAGTTTCACCTGGTAGGATTCACAACGAAGCCAGTTTTCTGCTGTGTAATGGGGATGTGACCCCTGAAGGTGAGGAAGCAGAACGGAGCCCAGCACTGAGCAGAAACCACTTCTTTGCAGTGATTTCGAGGGCAGGGTCAGAAATCACCAAAGCTGCCCCAGGGAGCACTGAGAGGTCGTTGGGATGGGATTTGGGGGAGCTTTTGTTTCAGTTTTGGTTTTGCCAGATCCACCAATTTTAACAGATAAGAAGAGCTGTGCTCAGCAGTCTCACAGACATGGCCACTGACAGTTTAGAGTTGTTTCCCTTTCCTCTTTCCAGTTTACTGTCATTATCTTGAGCTAGTTTAAATCAGTCCGTCAATCAAATAGTGTTTTCAATGCTTTTTGATTTGCTGTAATATATGGAAAATTACTCAGTTCACAGTTGTCTTTCTTTTAACCATTAATAAATAATCAAGTGATAGGATACTCTAGAAAATAAGATATCAACATTTCAATATGCACCATGGTACCCATGCAAAACACATGGCACTTGCAATATGCAAGTTGAGCTCAGTCACTCAAAGAAGTTTATAGAGAGTAGACATGATCCAAAAAGATATTTTAAAATCTAATTATCTATAAAGCTTGGAGAGAAATTGCCAGGAAAAAATGCGTTTCTATATTACACTCTCATCTTTTTCTTTCTCTTCCTTAGACATGTAATCAGTTTATTTCACAGAGTTAAGCAAAGAATGAGGTTTCCAAATCAGCATAGTGATTTTTTAAAAAAAGATCTTGATTCACTGTTCATCAGTTGTGAATTACTGTACAATAATTCCAGGCAATCAGCCAATTTCAGCACTTTTATAGGAAAAAGCAGAACCAGTCCAAATAAAAAAAGAACACAACCCCTGCAAACTATCAACAAAGTAATTCTTTTTTTTCATGAGAATGTACCTAAATGTTTCATTCCAAAAATACTTGAATTCATTGTGCACTTCTACAAATATTTTAGTGGAAATACGTAAAATTGAAGAATTCCCTCAGCCCTCACTATTTTGAGAATCAGCCAACAATTTGTTCAAATCAATGGATTTTTTTTTTTCTGATATCTGAAAGTTTCCAGAGATGGATGATTGGATTATCTTTATAAGCCTCTAAAAAGATCACTTTCTTTTTAACTCTACAACAAGTGGACACATAAAGGACTAATTACATTTAAATTCTTCCAACAGTTATAAAAGCTGTTATGGCTGAGGAGCTACCATAAAACAACCACATCTTCACATTTATGCAGAATTCTCCTTTCTTCAAAGGAACAGGTATGAAACTTCCTACATTGCTCCAAGAAAGATTGCCTAATATTGGCCAAGTATTTTTTTAACTTAATAAAATAAAGGGTTGATAAAAAAAAAAAATCAGCATTTCTCTCTTTCAGTGATTTAGATTTTGCAGTTTAATGAAAGTGCTAAAAGGCAAATTTTATATGAGGTAGATTATCATAACTTCAAAAAGACTAAAGGAGATAGAAGTGCTGTAACAATGGTATCATGATGCTTGCAGGAAGTGGTGGAATACAATCTGATATAAACACACTCGATTACTCCAGCAGCTACTAAATCTGCCAGTGATTTCAGTGAACATTATTTTTTAGTAATCCGAATTTTTTGTCCAATATTAGCACCGAAAAGAACTGTCATAACTCCACTGTCCTCAGCAGACATCTGTAATTTAGAACAGGTATTTACTGCTGCCTACTCATGGTTTAAAATAGGCAGTGGCAAGGCCAGCTTTCTATGGCTGGAGACATGAAGTTCTACTGAATCGTTAAGTTTATACTGATACATTTTTAATTCTTTTTTTGTTTTGTTTTAAATGGAAAGAAGTTAGAAAACATCTTAATCAGCATATCTCACTAGGGTTCCTTATTGTTATTAAAAATTAAATTAATAATGATAGTTGCCAACACAAGTGCTCCCTGTCTGCCACTAGTGAGCATTATTTAAGACTTACAGATTTATGAGCAGTAATTTTGAGCAGATGCATTGTTTGTGGGCTGGGCCAGCGGAGTAACTCGAGGAGATGATCAGGCACTGTCGGCTGCAGAGCGCGAGTGCCCGCGCAGCAGCGGAGAATTCCTGCGCTCCATCACCTCTGCTCTCATCCCTGTGGAGGGATAGCCCCTCTCACTGGGAATACATTTTAATTTTACTGCCAGCTCAGTACTTGGTTGGAGTGAGAAACCAACAAAATGCCAATTAATTTCTGCCAAGATCGTGACAGGTTTTTTTCATGTGCAGCTGTCTATTTGGAATTAGGCTGAAAGTACCCATTCATTTCCTTTATTTCCCCAATTTGAAACCATGATGTAGCCCATGGTGCAGACTGTACTTCCAGTGAATATTTGAGAAGATTTTCTCAGTTTAATATCAGAAGTAAGGGGGGAAAGAAAAAACAAGATTGGGAGGAGAAAAAGGAAATTATCATACATCTAATAAATATAATGCAGTAAGTTTTTTCCTTACTTCATGAAAGTAAGATTTTTTTTTTCCAATAGCTACCTTCTACATATAATCAGCTTTGGAACAATAGTAACTAAAAATGCAAAAATATCCAATGCAAATTTAAAATGTCATATCTGATTTTCTGCTCAGTCACACAGCTTGCATACCTCCACTCTTAGAGATGCCTACAGTAGCTTCACTTTTAAATAATAACACTCAAACATACATTTAGAAACTCTTTCACATTTCTTAGCCTTGTTTGCCCAGAATAACTGTCATGGAATATATTACAGTAGATCGAAATAGCACGTCTTCTAGAATACCTACACCAAGATTCATTTATTATTGTGGCAAATAATGACACTAATTACAAAATGCCGTTTCCAGACATGGAACTGTTCTGGAAAAGATTGGTTTATCTAGTCAAGTTCTCTATAAATAAAACCCTTAGTGGTAATCACCAAGGACTAGAAATACTTTCACAGGTTGCTGTGAAAGAATAACTCGCTGCTAAATGAATCTTCCCAGTGCCTGTTCAAAGGATGACTCATCTGCTCCAACAGACATGTGGGAATGACAACCAACTTTCTTTGACTTGGACACCTCACCTACCTTTTCAGATAAAGCATTTAAAGTCATCTCCATTAAAAAAAAAATTCAAAGATTTGAAGAAAGACCTTTATCAAGAAACCTGTAATCTTGATGGAAATACAGGCCATGAATAAAGGATATGAGAAAAAGATATCCTCTTTACCAAAGACTGAAAAAAGCACATAACAGAAGCATTAAGTCTCAGGAGCATTAAGCACATTACCGAGCAGCAGCTGGTCTCAGCTGGATAAGACCCTCAACAACCTCATCTAACTTTTAAAGTCGACCCTGCCATGAGCAAACTGTGGAAATAACTGACCTCCAGAAGCGCCTTCTAAGATGGTTATAATTACCAGTAATAACCAGTAATAATCACTATTAATAATACTTAAATGCTATTCTCCAGGCACTGTAAATACGCTCTTTATTGTTTTGGGTGCCCATTAAGAAACTCAGTTCAGTGTTATCTAATTTAAAGGGTCAGGGAATTTTTAATTATTTTGCAGTAAGTCACAACCTCCATTTTAAGCAAGTTTGCTAAAACAAGCACAGATCTATAGCATTTATAGAATCTCTAAGAAATATGTAAATTTTTTTTTCTGCCTTACAAGGAGTGAATTTACTTGGACATGAGATTACTTAAGAGAAATCATAATCAGGATAAATTATACATTAAATATTACTGATTGTATCGGTTTGATTATGTAAAGTATCTGATTTACTGTCTAGGACCTACAGTTTATAAAATGAAAAATTCCAGAGGGTTAGTCCTAAGGCATTACAAAATTATTTGACACTATTAATTTTACCTCTGGTAATACCTAGGCCTTTTCAGTTGAAGGCCACTATACATGAGAATTTTTGTAGCAGGTGTGCCACACAGTGCTCAACAACACAAGTAGGATGTTGGGAGCTCCAGTCTGAAATGTGATCAGCTTTCTGCAACAACTCTGATGCTGCCCAATGGCTAAAACAAAAAAAAGGCTCAGGGGACAGCAGGACAACACAGTCCATAACAATTGCTTTTCCTTTTTTACCTACTGATTTTTACGTTATGTCTAATGTCCAGTCCCTTTAAAATGTTTAGGTCAAGTCTTAAGTGTTCCTAAAGCTACCAAAATTTTAATAGGGAATTAACTGTGCAAGTAATTTGTCAGTGAGTGAGGAGGAGGAAGGTGGTCTCTCGGGTGCATGGTAGCAGTCTGTCAGTGGAGGGGGCGAGGGTTACCACACCACCTGACTGGGGCATTTGCACTTCCTATGTGTGGGAATTGGTGGATCTGACCTGTAGAGGCAGGTTAATGTTAGTCAGTGCATAGACTGAGAATCTACCAAACTGACTCAGTTTTTCTTTCTTCTGTTTTCTTGATTGATAAGGAAAAAGTACAAAAACGCAAGAATCTGATGTAATTATGTGATTGTATTACAGCTTGACCCATTCAGTTGCAGAAGGCTTCCTGACAGTAAATGGCACAGTGCAGGTCCCCATCCTTTCCTTCAATTGTTGTCTGTGTGGGACAGAAAGCCCTGCCCAGACAATTTCTTTTTGCCCTTGACAAATGGGTCAGAAGACACTTTGGGATGTCCTCCTTCCATGTCAGATGTTTGAAGCCCCAGTCCTTTTGTCATAGCTTCCCTACAGGTTTTCCACTAAGATGGATCTAACAGTGAAATACACCATCTTGATAAAGACATACAGGCCCAGCCCCTCGATGCCAGCCAGGCTATGACAACTGCAATCTGCTCACTACCCAGCTGAATTCCTCCTAAATAGAAGGGAAGGAATAGCTCTCTCCCCACTAATATCACCACAGTGTAGGCTGATGTGACCCTTTCTGTTTGGTTCAGACAAGACACAACCACTGCAGTACTCAGAGAAGATGATAAAAACATGGTCCAAATCTAATGTTCAAAGCTAGGCAGATGGAAACGCAGAAAAAAGTTTTCTTTCCTTCCCTATAACCCCATCCCCTTCACTTTCAGCTCCAACACCCAGCACCATTCTGCTAAGGGTTGTCACTCCCCACTTCCCGGCCCCATAACTCATTAACCAAAGGAGATAAAGCTCTAAAGAGACACAACTAATTCTTATGCTCACACAAAATGCTTCATGCAAGTAACACATTTTGTAGAACTTATAAGAAATTTAGATATTTAACGGTATGACCAAAAAAAAAAAAATCAAGCTGTAAAATATATCAGCAGAGGTGACAGGAAATAGATGAAACACACAAAGTGTGAGAGCCAAAGAAAAGGCCCACTCTACTGGTAAATATATTTCTTCTGATAACAGATATGTAATTCACTCAAAAGGCCCTGAAACAGGATGTTACAGTAAGATATGTGCCTTTGGTAAGAAATCCGTATTTGTCTGATACTGTCGTTTTATCTCTGCAGAGCAGATTTAACACAATATGTTCCTGTTTTGTTCCTGGTGTTAGAACCATATATATTGGCCTAGGATATCTTCTCGTCACGAAAAATTATATTTTAAGCCACAGAAGAGAAATTGTTATGCACAGTATTTTATGTCCATTTGGTGTTTTGGGAATCATCAATTGCTTGTTTTCTTGTTCACTGTGGAGTCATGTTCTGTTCTAGTGCAACTTAGACTAGTCCAGTAATAGCTGTGTGTAACCTCTGTCTTTGTCCATATGCTTGCCTGTTTAGAACAATATCACAGATGCAAATAACAAAACCTGATTTTTCCTGATGCATGCAGATCCTCCAAAGTTTGATAGGATATGGCCGAATATTTCTTCCCTTGAGGTTTCTAAACCAAACCAAGGTAGGATGCTGTAAAATTCCTAGTGGTCTAAAGGTACTGAAACTGCACTCAACGTGTCCCACGTGGTGGCAAAAGTAGTAACAATGATAATCCAAGTCATTTTGCTCTGGTGCTAAGTAATGCTATCCTGTGAGAAAATAACTATAAAACAAACCTAATCTGAAAGGGAGTCTTCCAGCACTCAGACTGTGCACATTACTGCAAGGATGGGAATAGTAGAAACACAGGTTAAAATTTGTGATACACAGAAAGCCCAAGATCATTTTGGACTTGTTTAGATAGCACGATCTATATTTTGAGTAAGTTTTAAGATTTTTAAGTGAACAAAGGTTGTCATTGTCTACATCAAACCCATTTTTAATGTCTTGTTTCCACTTCGTTTTCCCAAGTGAGCTGAGAAGCATTCTCAGCTTTCATGCCATCCACAATACCAGCAAGTTCTCTGCAGGATAGACCCATGGTTTTCTACAATTTGAGTGCTGCACAAAAGATTACTCACAGACTGTGGCATGATGATGAGCACTGAAAGAAATAAAATTACTTTTTAAGATGACTAATAAAACTAAGAGTCTTTGTTAGTTGAAGAAGTATTCAGCTATACTTCACATTTCAAAGTGATTGCTCATTATAAAAATAATGTCCTTTTGTTCGTCTTATTTACTGCCCTTTCCTCCCTCAAAAGTCCCTGCAGAAATCTGGCCTGTGGCTTGTTTTCATGTTCGAAGGGTGTCCTTTCTGTGCTATAGAGGTGGAGAATAAAATTAATGAAAAAGCAATCTAGAAAATAGCCACTAAGCCAAACAAGATATATTGAGAATCTGTTGGGAATTCTGCTGGAAGGGCTGTAATTAAATCTATGGATCACAATCACCAAATCAAACATATGCATGTGCATGTGAAATCTACCATGTTATATGTGCAAGTTTCTATGTGCCCAACAAAACAGAAAATATTAATTGATCTGTGCTCTCTGTAAGGATTAGCAATGTACTTTAGTTTGGATTATTCACATATATTTAAAACTAACTATCTCTGATAAAGTAATACCTAGCATTCCAATAATTTCATTTAGCTCATGTTGTGTTTTCCAAGTTTTTGCATGTTTTTGAAACAAACAAACAAACAAACAAAAAGCCCACGCAGATTGATCTCTTTTCCTCTGCTCTCTGTAAGGATTAGCCTGTGTTATTCAGAGGAATTTCAAATCAAAACATTCCCAATTAAATTATACTTAGCATTTCTAATGGATTTCATTGCTTAATTATACTGTGTGTGATCTAAGACCTAACTACATTGCAAAATACATCTTGAACAGCACAGAATTATTCAGTGTTTCTTCCCCCAGAAATAAGAGTTTAAGTAAATTTAGTTTTGATGGTTTGGTAGGGAGCACAAAACACAAAAACTTCAGAGCATTTCTATTCGGCTTTTGTGTGTTTGCAGCATATTGTTACAGTGTTTAACATATAGTGTAGATTAAAATTTGACTTAAGGATAGTGTATGAAAAGAATGATTATAGAAATCTGCCTATATCTAATTAATTTATTGTGGGGTTTAGGTTTATACTATTTGGCCAGAATAAATATGCATTCAAATTTAATAAAACCCTTTTCAGACTACTCTGGTTACCATACAGTCATTTGTCATGGACTGGGAGAAACCACCAAATAACCTCTAACACAAAATTGCCAAAGTACATGGATGTGAATTACATTCCCTTCTGATCTTGGATATTGCAGGTCAAATGATTCAGTAATTGATAGTTTATAACTCATTTTCTGTAACTTTCACCCTTTCCTTACAAAAAAATAACCACTGTTAAATTTAAAAGTTAGAGAAACAAGATGTTTATTTTAATATTTTGATTTTTTCTTATATGATACCTTTTCTAATTTGCTGTTCATTTTATTACCTATCCAGTTGCTCCCAAATTAGCTATGTCAACTGTTTCTTCTGTTCAAGTTGCAAACCACAAGAGAGGTAGGAATTCTAGGATTCATACAGTGATCCCATAGTGCTCTGTGTTGTGAAAACATTGCACTGTATGAATCTGGAATATCTGTGAAGTGTACCCATTAGTTTACTGGTGAGGCATCTTCATTGAATACAACAGAAGCATTAAGTCGCATAAACATAAGCCATACAAAGAAAAATAAATATGCTTCTTAGACAGTTGTTGGTGGCAAATAGAGTGACATGGCATTTATTTTTAAAGGAGTTAAATGTATGAATATGACTATTCAGATTCTTGCTCAGAAAGCAAATGTTTGCTAGAGTCTGGTTTTCCTCAGTGATATGCATAAATTGTAAAAGAGGAAACATAAGCAGATTAGCTGAGGGCAAACAATCCATAAAACATCAATTGTCCATGTCCTCAAGAAGTATCTGTAAATGCCATGGAATGTAATGCATTGTTGTGTCTTTTAATGCATTGTAAGTGTGCCTTATGTCTTCATTTTATTGTAAGTGTGCAAATTCAGAGTGCAGGCATTACATTTTGAACTGCTGCTGTTCCAGTGTTCTATCAAAATAATGGAATTATATGGACATAATAAAGGATGCCAATATTCTCTCTGACTCACAGGCAACCTGTTTCATTTGCATAGCTGTCATTCACAGTCTGAACCCTGAGATCTTTTCATTGTTTTTCCTCATCAATTTATCTGTAAAGAGTGTGTATGAAGATGTTTTGTCTTTCTGTAGCTATTGTGAATATCTCATTATTCATGAAATACATATTAACAAGGAAAAGGGTTATTAAGAAATGTTTGAACTTAGTTTGACCCATTTGATGAGCTCATGGTAATGAGCCATACTGTTTGTTATGAAGCAGGTAATTTCTAAGGTTACAATGAAATCTCCTTTGTTTGCCTTAGTGTATGGAGGAGGAACACGGAGTGACTGGGAAATGAGAAAGAAAAAATAATTTAATAATTTGTGAATGCACTTTCCTTGAAATATGCTTTGTGCTTTTAATTAAAAAGTGACACTGATAGCTGTCTCATGCAACCTGTCTTAGTTTAGAAATGATGCTACCCTTCCATGTGTGTTTACCATTGTTTCATGTGATGACATTTCATGTTTTAATGGTTGCAGCTGAAGCTTCAGCTGAACCTCGTCCCCACAATAATAGTATCTCAGAGTCATCTCGAAGATGTAAATGCATAGCATTGGAATGGGGGGAAAGTTTTCAATTTGTAGAAACAAAACAATTAGATTGTCAACCTCTTCATGAGCCTCCTTCCGTGGGTAATTATATCACGTTTTCTGCAACAGGATCAAGATTGTTTCAGTAAAATCATCGCATTGGAAAATAGTCAGGGAGGCTCAGAGAGTCAATGCTTCTGTGAGTTTGCAAGGGATTTGACAGTTCCTGAATCATCCAAAAACAATGATCACATCTAACGTGGCAATCCCTTTTTCCTTCACATTAAATCTATCTAGCTATCATTACCTCTCCTCTGAGATTTTAGTTTCTCAGCCATTCACTCCTTATTGTTATTCAACTTATCTGTGTCTTTTCTGACATGTGGTACTCAGAACTGAAAGCAGCATTTTCTAACACTGTAAGAAGCTCGTGTCATTTCACAATGGTTGGTAAACCATTTGCAGCCTGATTTTGATACTTTTCCCCCATCACTTTCGGTGATTGCATGACTTTGCCAGTGCGTGAAAGTGCTTAGGCTGCTAGCCAGAGCTGTGTGCCTAAAGACCCTAAGCTGTGCTTCTGACAGGTCTAACTTCCTGGTTAAGGAGAACCACGTGATAAGCTCGAAGGGCCGTACAGCACTGACAGCTTCCCAGCTGGCATGGTTCTGAGTGCAATTCCATGTGCTACGTGTGAGGGGTTTAGGGTAGCACCTCATGCAGCCAGTAGAGAAACTAATTCCATTTCGATCATAGGAGGACTTTTTACATAGATTAGTTTTGTAAGCACAGAGGGATGTAAAAATGATTCACTGACCAGGCCAACAGCAACAAATCATTGCACTAACTTGAGGAGGGGAGGCAGGGGGGAAGCAAACATTATCACAAAATTGATTTAATCATTACTTGCCGTTTCTTTTTTTTTCCTTTTGCCATTGCTAATGTTTGATCAGATGTTAGACCGTTTTCAAGTTAACTGTGGTTTTCTCTACACCATGTAGCATTTCCTAGTCTGATCAAGACTCCTAGAGCATTCCTGTACCTTAGCATGAGTTAACTTTGAGACAAAGGCTTTGTTTCACACAGCACAGTTGTTACAAAAGAGCAATACCCATAGAAACGCAACCAAGTTTAAGAACTGGTCTCATTGTTTACCTTTCATGTTGATGACCCACGTCTGAACTTGGGCAGGCCTTCTGCATAAGTTTAGGAGCATGTGTGTACATCCAAGTGCTTCATAATTATTAGACGTTTCTTCACTCCAAATCATAACTTGGAGCAAGCCTTGTTACAGAGTGAATTGCTTAATGTGCAGCTTTGTTTCTTGTGCTTTTGTAATTGCTAATTATGTGTAGTAGTAGTAGTAGTATTGGAGGTCATATTGCAGTTTCAGAGTGGAAGTACTGGAGTCATTTCATTCACAGAATATTCTAATTTCTTTCTTCTGCCTTAAATACAAAAGATAATGTAGCATAGTCAGCTTTTCTTTATAGTATATAGGCAAATTATTTCCTCTAAATTCACCTGGAGTATGAAAATGTTTAGCAACAAGCCTGACCAACATACCAATACAGTATCATCTTACCAACATAAAGTCTCTGTTGGTAGCAGGAGACAGGTCCTTTGTCAGACAGAAGGACTAAGACAGCCTTGCTTCTGAACCCAAGATTCAGAAAGATCAGATTGCTTATCACTAGTCAGTCTTTCTTACTTTAAAAATCAAACACATGAACACAATCACAACAGTTTTACATGACTCCTTTTTCCTAGTGCTGGTTTCTACTTTTAGATCTCATCTGCTCCACACAGGCAGTTTTTACTTGAGCAAGATGGATATAGTTGGGGAGAAATGCTGCAGGGTGGCTGGCTGAGATGCTGAATCAGACTGACCAGCTGCAAAAGACAACGAACATTAACATTTTTTCCTCCCTACTCGATTGTGTCAAGTGGTAACATACTGAGACTGATATACCAAATGTTTTCCTCTACTCCAGCCATCACTGGCATCAAAATTATCAGATTAGCACAAACCACAAAACGCTGGTTTAGCAGAATAACATTGAAGAGAACAAGAAATATATGTTAACTAAATGCGTATATGTAAAATGGATTAACGTTTTCTGGCAGCAGAAAGGCAGCTCTCAAGATTGAAACATATGTTGTGCTAAGTGTCTAAGAAAAAATGTAATCTATTTACATTGCAATCTATTTATGGTCCAGTACATCAGACAAAAGCCAAAGAAATGCCCATGTATTAGGAGTGCAGAGCATACTCAGAAACATGTACTGGGACTGTTGTTTCTCTACAAAAATACAGACAGGCACAAATACTGTATGTGATACCCTAGCCCACCGTCAGTGGATGATCAGGTGCCCCAGCATAAGCAGGAGCATACCTTAGAGGAAAGGCATCACGGGAGACTTGGCCTCTGTCATGTATGGAAACGTTTTACACCCTCTGCTACAGCTTTGTCTAATTACAAGATAAGTTAACTTCAAGACCTCAAAGCCCTTCCAAGTCACTGCATCCAGTGCTCCATTATTGCAGGAAACATCCTGTAATTTATTCCACCAGTTAATAAACTACATCTGTAATGCATCGGTGTTGTTTTGCTACAAATGGAAAGTGTTCCAGAACCTCGCTGCCCTAATGGCTAGATACCATCTCCTGATTTCCAGCTGAAATTCCTCAGTAGCCAGTTAACACCCATTTGTTCTTGTGCCAGTGTTGTCCATTAGGATGGCAGGAGGCTTATCTCCTTGATGTATTTATCGCCCGGTGTTATCTTCTATCATCAGTTTCCTAGACTAAACAAGCCAAATTTTCCTAGTCTTCACTTTCTAAATAGGCTCAACTTTCTGATCATCCTAGTAACCTTTCCTGCATTCATTCCGGGCTCATAATCCTAAGAGTTGAGTGATCAGGCTTACACAAGTGTTCTACACAAAGCAGAGCCGTGTCTTCCACAATGTTATTGATACATTTCTAATTTCTCCTTCATTCTGAATAAAGCCAAGCATTGCTTGTGATTAAAGACTAAAAGGCACTAGCATTCTATATTTAATGAAGGGGTTTTTTGAAAGTGGCGGTCATGCCAACCTCATTTCAGATGGCTGCAGTAAGCATGCTTTCTAGTCAGTACACATTTCAGAATTTTCATAATCTTTTCTGGCCCAACTGTTTTTCATCTCCGAATACAAAAATCGGTTAATGCTTACCTCAGAAGTACAGCAGATGTAGTTCTCCAATAACTGTCTTCCTTCCTTTTCTTCACTGTTAATCGTTTTAGATGTTGGCCAAAATTGTCAAACTAGAGATTTGTTTGGCCTTGAAATAAAACAGTCTGGTCCTCAAGGTGCCTACCAATTACAGCACCCCAAGTTCAGTAGCATTTTTGCATACTCGCCATTTCTGTCAGGAAAAAAAAGCTTTTATTTCACTTACAGTTGTGGATTTAAGCATAATGAAGTTTGACAATTTTGTCCACTGAATTTAACATTTTTAATATGAGGAAGTTTTTCCCAGGTCTTGATTTATATTCATCTCAAATGTGCAAAAATATGTGCATTTCTCTCAGCGGAAACTGAGCCTCCAGTAACCCTGAAAGGTTTACAACTGCAAATGCTTCAGTTCCATCAGGTCTGCCAACAACAGCCAGCCTCCGACATCATGCCATGGTTGTCGGGTCACGCTAACCTGCCTGAAACCAGCTCCACTTCATTGCAGATAAACATCTGCTGCTGTCCATGTTACATTGATTAACATGTATGTGCCATCCATTCATACTTCTGCTCATGGTTCATTTTTACTAAGCATGTAATGTGCTATGACTCTGCTGCTGTATACACTCTGTATACATTTCTGTTCTTCCTTGAAAGACTGTGAATGCTTCGGGCACTCCAACCGGTGCAGTTACATCGAGCTGCTCAATACGGTCATTTGCGTGAGCTGTAAGCACAACACTAGAGGTCAGCACTGCGAGTTATGCAGGCTGGGCTACTTCAGAAATGCTTCTGCAGAGCTGGACGATGAAAATGTGTGCATAGGTCAGTCCCGGGATAACTGCTCCTTTTCTTCTGTGCCTTTTCAGCTCCTGGCAGCTGCTAGGGACCACTGCTGCTTACTTGCCACTTAAGCCAGAATGAGCTTTTTCAATGGATAAGAACATCTGTGTGGACTTCTCAGCTCATTTCTATTGCCCTGGTAGCCCCAAGGAGGCATTTTGAATCCAGAAATGATGACGAACCTCTCTGGCTACAGGTCCTGGGTAGACTTTCCCCAGCAGCCCCTGAGAAACTGGATGTGCTGTCCTCACACAGGAGGGAGCCACACTGGGGTCACACACGTGAAAGTCAAGGGGTTGAGTCTTAAATACCTGTTCCCAATCTGACTTTTGCAATTACTAGCATAGACTCTTGAATACTTGCCTGGAGACCTACAAAACTTGTCAGCTGCGTCAAGAGAACATGGGGAGGGATCTCTATTAACCCCTCTTATTCACTAAATTTCTCAAAAACATGTTGCAGCTAATTCTGCTCCCAGACACAGGGTTGTAAACGCATTGTCACCTCCCCTCTCCTTAGAGGAGAAACTGAAATGATGCCCATGAGGTTAGGAACAGAATTTGTCAAATCAGTGTGACACGATGTCAATTTAGAAAAGGGATTCCTAGGTGAAAACAGTGCTTTAGAACAAGCATCTGCTATAAATATTCAAACTGCAGAATTAGAGAAAATGTCAGAACACAATAAGAAAAGCTTATTAGGGAAAAATTTAAGATCTTTGTCAGGCTCGAAGAATATACATTGTTCTCATGTCACCACAGACAGTATAGAGCACAAGTCAGGACACTTTAGGTGAAGCCTGAACCTAGTCAATAAAGGAGGCCTCGTACAATGGCCAGTAATTAACAGGTGGCCACTAAAGATGTTCTAATAACAAACAGAGGTGGAGAATTTAATTATATAATGCTTCTTATGCACATAAGCATCAGTAGGACCTGTTCTGGATTTTCATTGTGACTTTTTTTCTTTCCATCTTCCAGGAAGCAAGGAGTAGTTAGCAGATATTGTAAAACCAAAATAGACTACGGGTGAATAAATTCTATTTTAATATCTGTTAAAATCCATTGCTGAGATTCAGGCCAGAAATATTTAGGTTGCTATTATTTGAGTTTGTAACTTGACAGATTTACATTTTTATCTTGTGATAAACACACAGATCCATCCATGCACTGCATTTCATGTGTCCTTCTTTTAACTTTGCTTGGCAATGCATTCAGGAAATGCATGATCTCCTTTGACAGTAATTAGTCTGAAGTAATAAGAACTTTAGTAGGCAAGTCATGATTTTGTATGACTGTGCTGAGGAGATTAACACAATCAAATGTTCTTGGAAAAAAACTACTGTCCCACATATTTGTTTGATGTAGATGACAGACATCACTGGTATGACATCAGGGCTGTATAATTTCAGCTGCCTAAATAAGCCTAATGAATACGACTCTAAATTAGTCTGTTTGGAATTTGTCATCAGCTCATTCAGTGTGTTGTTTTCCCACGTACACTGAAATGCTACGACGACATAAGACAAGAAAGTTAGTAAATAAAAAGCCAAAAATAAGTAATTTTAAAATTAATTTTTGAGCGATATATTTAGAGTGTCATTGTAAGACAACTGTGCACTTTGAAATTGCTGAGACACTGAGGAAATAAAATTTAAAAATCTTTCACTTAGCATGAGTCTGAAAAAAAAAAAGGCAATGTGAAACATTTGCTGAGTTTCCACCTTAACGCAAGCAGAATTCTCTTGGGCTCCCATGAGAATTGTACCATGTGAAATAACTACAGGATCGAACCTTGGTTTGCTACCTATTAGGTAATTCATTTTAAATAAATAACATTCTTGCTGGACTAAGTTTTCAGGATCACAGTTATCATACAAGATGTATGTTTCCCAGTGTATGTGTCCTAGCTGATTTGCCAGCTTAAGAGGTCTTCCCTACTTCTTGTGTACAGTCAGTGAAATGAACAGACACCTAAGCACTTTTCAGAAAACAGAAGTTTGTTCTTAAAGTGCTGTCTTGATCTGGGCCTCCTAAGATATAATTGGGCAAAACATGGAGTATTTTGACCTCTGAGAGAGTTGATGGGTTCACCACCCTTCTGGGTCAAGCACAGTCTTGCTCTATTGGAAACGCTCATTTCTCTTTTCTCCGAGTTTAAAAGCAGTGTTCTGTGGTTTAACTACAAGTGAAATGTTGGCATGAACATTTTAATAAGCAGATTTCCAGTGATATGTGCAAGTCTTATTCCCATATGAAAGTCCTTTTTCCAGGCTAATTCTTTCCTCTTCAGCCATATATGTAGAAAGGTAACAAATGTTTGGATAAGCTAGTTGAATGGCAGCTAATAGGGCTTTGGCTCTGATTTATCAAAACTGCTTACACAGTTTTCAGAAATACATATGGTAAGTACATGGATAACAAATCTGTGAATCTTAGCTGATGCTAAATAAATGAAGAAAATGTAAAATGTTTAATTTTTAAGACTAAAGAATTCAAATACTGAGAAGGTTTTTACCAGTGAACTAAATGCAATGTATTATACAGTGAGCTTAAATCTAAATTCTTGATGCCCTTATTTTCTTTAGAAGCAAATTAGATTTTATTTCCTAAAATGAAATATCAAAAATTTGCAGATTTGTATGTTAACTGCAAAATTGCCTCATATGGGCAACTGCAGTTTCTGAATCAATCAAGGTATTTTGAAGTTAAAAATTATTCCTTCTGTGTGAAAAAGAATTCAACAGCTTGAAGAGTTTTTTACTTCTTGATAAAGCCCTGGTAACATTCAGTAAATACACACACTGACAAGCAAGGATAGCTTGGAAACCACCAAGTAGACCCAGAGTAATAAAACATGGCCTTTGCCTCACAGCATAAATACTGACCTGGTGATTGCTGTCACCCTTTTAACAGAGCCACCCTTGTAGTCAGTTAGGCTTCAGCTTCAATTAACACCAGAAGCCCTAATGACGCATGGTTAAGTGAACCCTGAGGGTCGTTCTGTAGTCACTGTTAGCCCAGACTGATAAGCAGCAAGCCTACAAGCCTCATCCCATTTCCCCACCTTCTTTTTTATTTACTTTCATTGTGTTTTGTTGGCAACATCACATTGATAGAGTGAACCCCAGTGATCAGATGACTATTTCTGTTATCTCCCATCCTTACAAACAGTCACCAGATGAAGGTTAGGAGGAAAATTCTTTCTCGGTTCAGATCTGCAGGGGCTTTTACCCCCACCCTAGAACCTATGTGTGGTTTGCTTATTAGGGTGATCTGGGAATGTTAGTTAAGTGTTATTTAGTGCCCTGTTGTTGTGAGGGCATTGGAGATACTCATTGCCTCCCCGTGGCACACCGAAATTGTGACCTTTGAGATTTTTAATGTCTTAAATATTTGGTAGGCCTTGGGAAGTGTTCCACAGCCTGTGATATTGTGCTGGACAATGACCCTGAATGTTCTGCGGGCCTCTGTAGGTTATATTACTGTGGTATCAATTTGGAAAGATGGAGGCTAGAATCAGTCTGTTGGGTGTCCTGATTGGATCTACTAGTTTTGCAACAGGGCCTGGCTTAAAGCTTTGTTTCTACTATCTACTTCCCCTTCAATAGCACGATCTGGGCCTGGAACTTCCTACATGGTCATGTGATAAGAGTTCAGAAGGAAAGGTTCCACTGGTTCAGGGTCTTGTTCTCTGGAAAATATAACATCCAGTAACACAGGCTATACATTTCTTTCACAAATACTTGTTTAAATCACTGTAACTTCATTATGTCTAACAAAGCTATTTTTAAGAAGAATTGGGCCCTCTGTTTTTAATATAATTCCCAGCTTTTGTCTTTCAAGGCTTTCTATAAACACTCTTCAAGCAAATTTTACTTCCTGCATTCAAAATGTATCTCAAGTCTATGCCTGTTTACATAAACATTTGATACATCTGATTAACATCAGAATTCCAAGCTTTTCAAGCGGCACTCACTTTGCTGTACTACTCAGCCTTGCACAGTATTTTTGGCATGTCGGTTTTCCGCTTCATTAATGAATGTTGCCAGCTAATTGACTCTGTTATTATTGTGGAACCCTTTTGCCAAAGGTAACTATTCTTCTTCAGCATCCCAAATGTTCCAAGTGCCATCTGTAATTTATAGTTAATAAACAGTGAGACAACAGATGACAAATGTCTTTCTGGTAATTTTTTTCCTGTTACAGTTTTTTCATTGGAGATACATACATATATGTAACTTCCCAGTTCAACTCCATTTTTTCTTTATGGTACCACTGAGGTTTAACTTAATGCTAGGGAACAATTGCCAAACGTAGTCATTAAAGTAGCACTGATTCACAGACATATAAATCCCGACTCCCAGCAGGTTGCCCCAAATCAGGAAGCAGTAGAGATCAGATGCTTCCAAAAGGCGTCTGTGGTCTCAGTTAACAGTGAAGTTACTCTGGGTCTACATGGGTCTACATACAAATAAGATAGTCCTTCATTTGAAAACCGAAAAATCTAAGTAACCAAGGTGAAGAACAGAAGTGCCAAAAATGAGCTTTGCGAGCTCCTTGCCTTTGTTCAGCTGGCTAAAAGCTGAACACCGATATTGTAATCACATTAAAGAAAAGGGCTGTGAATGAACAACACCGTAGGTGTTGTGGGAGGAAATGTGTTACCCTACTTATTCTTTAATTAGCTGAACACATGTGAAAAATATACAGCGGGGAATGAGCCTCACTGCATTTTCCATCTGCACGCTGGGAGGTGAGAGAAATTAAAATGGCTGCATAAAGCCTGTTCTTAAAGGTTTTGCATCACATTAGTGCTCACCTCAAGCTTTTCATTGCAGAATATGCAAAAGGTTTATTAATGTCACTGATAAATACAATCTCATCGATTTAATGGCAAATATTCACATAAATTATTATACTGCTCAAACCTATAAAGGAAGACTATCTTGGAAATAAGTAAAGTGCATTTATATAGCCTTGTAAAGACATTCAGCACTTCTGAAAATATTGAGTAATACAGATGAGCCTATTTTAATAAAGCGAAATATTTCACCCTGATGGCACATGGATACATCCATACTAAACAAAGCTTTTCTAATGTTCATTAAATTGTCAAAAATATTCTTGCCAAAGAGAATCTGTTACGATCACTTACCCTCAAAGACCATGGTATCTTCTGCCTTTATGTCTTTTCTGTTTACTTTCTCTTTGCATCATAAAACACCTCTTCCTGAAATGACACGTGCAAACAAATAAATGGACATGTAGTAGTTATATTCACTACTCTAGATATCCTTAACAGACAGTCTTCCTTTACCTTTAGCACTGGAAATGCACCCTTTATTGGTATTGAATGAATTCTCTCCACACGTAGACCTGAATCCAGTGTGTATGTGTTGTCTTGTTTCTGCAGACTGTTATTGTAACCCTTTTGGTTCAGTCCATGATCGCTGTAATGACAGAGGATTTTGTGAGTGTAAGGAGGGAACATCAGGGCCTAAATGTGATAAATGTCTGCCGGGATATATCTGGCACAGCTTGGGCTGTCAACGTAAGTAACTCTGAGAGTCGCCCCTCTCCTGCAGCTCCGCTGCCTCTCGTCCGTGTGCTGTCATGTGCCGCTGCTTGGGAGCAGAGAACGAGCGAAAGCTCCGGGCTGTACCAGTGCCGTAATGCCTGAGCCTTGGGAGACTCCAGCTGAGGGCACTGACTGGGCCATCCACTTAATTCAATGCACTTTCAGTGTCCTCCCTCTCCCTCTCCCACTAACACCCGGAGGAGCTCCCACTGGCATAGGTAAATGCACGTGTCTTGGCAACTGTGAATAAGTTTTGTATACTAAAACATCAGCATATTAACTCCAAATTCAGAATTCTTACCAAAAGAAAGAAGGTGATTTCTCTGCATGTTCACTTTTTCCTGTCCTAAACTTCAGTTTCTTGGCTAAGTTAATGATGCTTTCATACCTTTAAACTATCCCAGGACAATAACTGCAAAACATTGGCTTGGTACCTGTAATAATTAGTGAAAACTAGATGAAAGCTAATGGTGGAAAAAAAATTGAAGTATACTTAACATCCTTAAAAAGAAGAGCTGAAATTTTCCTTAAATGGTGCTAGAACACATGTTTTTTCAATGCTTAGTTATATATTTAGCGTCTCTTCTGGTTAAGAGGTCTTGTAAACAAGTGAGTAGAACTATCACTTCAGTATAGACAGGATTAGACTTTTATTGCAAATTTTGTTTGTAGTAAATTCTTAAGATTTATTCTTTAAAACAGTTTTGATCATCTACTTCCAGAAACTCTGGAGAGTCCTCTCGCATTTTTCTTTCACCTCCTCTCACTGTCTCTCTGCATTCTTAAACTCACACACATTAAAGACAGATTTCTACAAGAGCTTGCTTTTGATTCTTAAGACTGAGAAACAAGAAAATGTAATTACTGACACCAATTAGCCAAATATTATAAAATTGGCTCTAAATGCTCTAAATAGTCAAAAACAAAACCAAATCTTATATAATTTTCTTTTTTTAAAAAAGCAATAAAGCTAGAGATTACCACTGCCTCTCCAAGTGATGAGCACCTCTGAATCAGAAAAGATGGATTTACGACAACTCAACAAATTATATCTGGAAAGAAAACCAATAAATAAAGAATTTCAGGAAATACTGTGATAATTAACCAATTAGCATTAAAGATAGTATATGAAGAGAAAAGAAGCTTGTGTGGGCAACACTGTGTAGTGCTACCTGAGAAAACTGGACTTCCTCAGCTTCTTAGCAGCAAGGTCCTGTTTGTATTTGGCAGGTCATTTAAACCATACTTTTCACATGTGGTTGTTAACTGTATTCTCATTTTCCAGCTGCTTCTGCTTGAGTTATGATTCACAAAATTATTGGGCACTTAAAGTTGGAGCAGAAAGCAGGCGAAGTAGTGTTTCAAAGTTCTCTATTATTAATTCTTCACCAAATCAGGTCCTAGTTACCTCCCAAACAACGCACTCAGAAATCACAGGGTCTCCCTCTGGCTTGCACCCCTCATGCAGGAGAAGGTTGTCACCACCCTGTACCTTATCCTAGGTACTGGCAAAATAACCACTAGAATTTGTGAAGCATTGGAAATGTTGAAGTGACAAGAACTACAAGGCGGGGGGGGAAAAGAAAACAGAAATCACTATGGTTCTCTGCACAGAATTTGAATAAAGTTAACACCGTGTCCACACAGTGGCTCTAAAAAAGATACTGTGTAGCCGAGATACTGAACAACTCTGGAGGGCTGTGGAGCAAATTTTACAGTCATATAATAATACATATATACCAGTTTGTCAAAGCAATTGTTTATTAATTTCAGTATTCCCTATCTTTTCAAGTTTGGACATTATAACAGAAATAATGTTCTTTTAATGAGGATTTTTTTGAGCCCAGCATATAATTAGCTAGATTTTAGCTGAATCAAGAGTATTTGTAAAAGCTTTGGACAGTTTCTGGAAATGCAAGCTAGTGCCTTTATATTTGCTGACAAAACTAATTGAGTTTCCCTCAGTATGTTGTAATTTTCTGAACAAATCAGTCTTGATTGTGTAACTGTCAGATATTCTCCAAGTTTGACCAAATTATCTGATCAAATTCAGAAGAAAAACAACTAGATGTGGTTGTCAATTTTATGGAACAGACATCAAATTGTCATGTTTTACCAACCACACACTGATTTAAATCTCATTTCAAGTCTTATCATGGAGGAACAGAATTCCAATTAATTTAATTTTGTAGTGTGTCAGCTTTAGCTTTGTTACTTTCCCATTGAATTCTAAACAAATGACCGGGCAAGCAAGCAGACCCCAATATACAAGAAAAAAAAGAACTCATTCTGTTGCCTTGGCAAAGCTCAAAAGGATTATTTGTCTGGACACGTAGCATGTGGTTTTGATCTGCATTTCCCTAAGCCTGTGCTGTACAGAAACATAGATATGCAAAGATGGATACACACACACTCGACAGACCAATATGTGCTCGTTTACTTTTTGTTTTACATAGGCTATTGGCATTATTAAGAAAATCTGTTCTTACGGAACTTAGTTGCTAAAAACCTTTGACCTAGGGCAACCAGAAACTTCACCTATAAATAAACAATTTAAATCTATACCGTAGCTAGTGTAATTCCATGTATGATTCTGTAAGAAAATGGAGTGTCATAATTTTATATATTAGTAAAGCTATTAGGGAAAAAACAACACAAAAGCCGAGTTGTGTTTTCTCAGACCTGCAATATATCATTTGATAAATTGCAGTTTGGAGTCTACTTTGTACCACACAAAGTAGAAGTCACAGAAGCTATTATCCTCAGAACTATTCATTTAGGTACCTCACTCTCAGTGATTTAATCTAAACCCTCTGAGGATCCAGGCAGAGCGCTCCTCGCTTGGCGTCTCTGCGCACACCGAGGTCAGATGCAATTTTAGACTTTGCCTCGCAGATAAAAAGCACTGTGATAGCAGCTGTTATCTTCTTGCATTCAGGATTTGTGCTGCAGAGACGTAGCGGTCAGCAGGGTCTGGTTGGTACAGGAAGGTTTGCTGCCCTCAGAAGAAGAGGCACAATAGATGTGGCCGTGCCTGGCGCTGCTTCTGAGCCCTCCCCAGAACCCCTGAGGCCGCAGGCGCTGGGCGTGCGGGGAACGTGCTGGGGGCTCAGCGGGGCCTCCCTGCCACAGACCCACAATGGATTTCTCACCAGCAAGATCAAAGCACAGGGAATGAATTGAGAGCAGAACAGTTTGGTCCTGAAACCCTTTTAGAACTCCTGGAACACGAGAAATTACACAGCATAGCGTATATTTGATTTTTCTATTTTATAGAAACTGAACGATTTCCTTTTAAAATGAACATTAAAACAGAACTAAAAGCTCCAAGCCTGGCAAGAAATTTAACCTGCAACCTACAGTTGATTTGGGCCAGTTTTAAACTGAACATAGTGCTTTTTTGATAAAAGGAGCTGTATCAAAAGGTAGAAACATTTACACACAGAAAGCCAAAATATTAAGCAGGAGCATTCACTTGATTTTCTACGTGTACTGCTCATAGTCCTGGATCTTCTGTATTTCTTGGCCATGACATTTCAGGTGACTAAAGTCCATTTTATACATACAGCAGCATTTTAAAGTAACACTTTTTAATTTCACTCACAGAAGAATTGATTCCAAAACCAGCTGCATATTTATCCAATCAGGCAAAGAAAAAGTGACTCTTTTGCCAATATCAGTTTGGCAGCATAGCTCGAATTTTCATTAGGCATTTTCCTCGCGGGGGAAAAGGTAAGGGAAGGTTCAATGACTAATATTATTCTCTAGCTCCCTTCATACAAAGACCAAGTAAACACGTTGAACCCACAGCACTACAAAGGCCTAGTAAGAGTTACCAATGGTAGCTTGCACCCCATAGTGAATCAGTGTTTGAAATCATCCTGGTTCAGTGGTGCTAATCTTAAACAATTAGCAAATGAGTTCTCAGCCAGATGCCTTGTATCAAGGTCCGAACAATCTATCTCATTTTACCCTTTTTTGTTCATTTAAATAGAAGCAGGCCAGTGCTCAAACTGCACTCAGTGCTTGTATCTGTCTTTGGACTAAACTTGTGTTACTCTGCAGCCTGGCAGATAATTCATATACTGTCACAGCGTGCATTTAACTTACTATACGATTATTTAAATAGGAGCTTTTTTGGGGTGGATTTTATCACATGGTACAAATGTTAGAAGCTGAGGCATTTGATCAAAATCATCATGCAGATTGAATTGCCAAAGAAAATCAAACTTGAAATTGTAAACTTGGAACTCACACTAACATTCTGTTTTGGAAGATTGGGTTTACCGTTCAGCAAGAAAAGAGGAAAAGACATATACCATCTAATTCTTTAAAAATCCTTCTTCAAAAAAATACACCCTGCACTCCTTTCTAGACAGATTAAATACATAGAAATGCAACTGTCTCCCCAGTGAAGGTTAGGGATCTTTTACACGTTTGTACACAGATGTATCCAATATCTACACATTGAACTTGTGCCTAGGGGACAATACAAAAAAAAGAAATAGAAATTCAGAACCAGGATGCCCTGCTTTCCAGTTCACCATTGCAACTGTCTATCTGGGGAGCCCTGGAAGATCCACCTATATATTTTTATAACTTTTTACCAGTAGCAGTTTTAATGCTTTTAGCTGGTCAGGACACAATGAGACTCACCTCTGTACAGGGGCTGTGTATACTTTCAGTTCTGGTGTGTTTTGGTGCCAAGGCTGGTACCAGTAAGCACACTGCCACACTTGGAGGTGAAGGGAAGTAAAATATAAAAAGAATTTATTGAAAAGGATAAAGTTCTGTTGGGGCTGAGCATTGTTGTCCTCAGGGAACAACCATCTGCCCCGGTCTTTATACACAAAATACTGATTTCAAAATACCTGTCTTGCATGGTTGTTACGCAGACTAAAGAAACTGTGTGTGTGTACCGGGGTTTGGATTCGAGAGGAACAGACTCTCCTTCAAATGGCTCAAATCCAGAATAATTCTCTTTACATTAATCCAGAACCCCACTGCTGCAACTCAAGCCAAAGTATGGCTTACAGATGTAAGACAAGCAAGGCAAGAATACAGAATTACAGTGTTATCAGACCTGATCCTCAGATGATGCAAAACACTGGTTCTGCTCGCCTCAGGGGAAGCACGCTGGTGACTTAGAGGTGTAATGCCATCCTGATATCCTGGGTCTTTTAAACCTGAGACACAACAATCTGAATGTGCTTCTCAATGCATTCCTTCCAAAATACACAACCCACAGAATAACCATACAGATACTGGGATACACAGAAAGTTGTTCACCAAAGCATGAATATCGTGGAATGTTATTTTTTAATGAGATGCTAGATTTGAAGGAGAAAAGGAAGGTTGATCTCTCTCTGGGGAGAGGATATTTTAGTCAGAGTAAACATGTCAGAACACAAACACTGTATATTAACAGAAATGATTAAGTGAGGCACCTCTCCTCTGTGAAGAGCACAGAGGAGATGAAAACATAAGATGCTCTCTCAGATAGTTAAACAGATCTGCATAATTCCTGTAGCATGTCTGGGTTGAGGACCATGCCTTAATCTTGTCGCACTGCTGCCCATAAAGTGTGTGGGATATTGTGGAAGTACCTGCGGAAGCAATAGACTGGAGGGGTGTTGGTGAGAGCTCATTATCTCAGTGTCTCTGTGCTGGAAGGCCTCTGTGAACAGGATGGGGGTTGTGAATGAGGTAATACCTGTGTGTGGAGAAGCCAAAGCAAAAAACAGGTAAATAAAATCAAGCAGAGAGTAGGCTCAAAAGAGGGGACTAGTTAGCATAGTTACCATGTTACTGAGAGGCACCACCCTCCTAACAGACTGCAGCTCTTCAGATTTACTCTGATAACCTGGTGATCAGGACTTGCTTTCTCCAAAGCAAAAAGAAATGGTTCAGTAGCAACATTTATACACCTGACCTTTAACAGAACAATTTTTCCCCAGCAAGGTGAGGGATTGGATTGGAGCAAAGAGGTTGTTCTCCTCTTGATCTTGCCCAGGTGTCAGCTTCAAAGCTGCTATTTCATGGCTGTCCAAACTGCTCTAATTGCAAGTGCTGCAATCCCTCTTCTCCCAATTCCCCACTATTTAGTCCCACACCCCTAGCAATCTCTCAGGCACTTGTTTGACCTTTCACTGAATGATTTCAGATCTAACTCAGCAGGACACTAACCAAAAAGGAATAGTTTTCTGCTATGTTAGTTCTGTGATATGAATCATCCACTGGTTGAACAAGCAGGAGCACCCTGGGAGAGCATAACCCGCTCAGCTGGGGAGGGATGGAAGCCTGGCAGCCAGTCAGGCTAGGCTGGGCTGCCATGCGACTGTGGCACATCTGGGGGAGGAATATTCTCCTCTCTCCATCGCTAGATCATTCTACGCTCTAGGAGCTTGCCAGTATTTTTACCTGAAAAAGCCACATAATTTCAGATGAATGAGCAGGTGGATAATTACGGAAAGGTCTTAAAAAGGTTTCCCTTAAAAAAAAACCCCAACATTCTGTACTCTCCTACCAAGCAGTTTAAAAAATCCACTAACCTAAGAAAAACCAACAATTCTCTAATATTCTCTTGTGCTGAAGCAGAATCATAACTTTTTACAGACAACAAAACTAGGATTCTGCATGCGGAGCCAAAACGGACAGTGGTGATGGATGTGAGCAGAGCGCATTTCCAAAACAGCCCAATTCAAAAAGAGTGAATACAATTTGTAGGGTCTTTGGTATTTTTTAGTGCCATATCAAGAGAGAGTTCTGAACAACTAAATATCAGGAAATTCATGAAAACTTAAGCAAGTAACATTATTTGTTTTCTTCAGTCAGATGATTTTAAAATGGTTAATATTTGATAGCACAATGATAAATATTTTAATAGAGTATATTGCAGTCAGTTAGGAATAGATCAAAAAGATACAAAGCAAGCTCCACTAGATAAACTTTTATTAGGTACATGAAATAGAACATAAAGCTTGATAGCAATTACTATTTAATCTATTCACATTTGGAAACGTATTGAAGGGGAAACTTATAACTCAGTTGTAATGAATTATTAAATGTTCATTTGAACAGTGATGATCAGGACTTCTTTTCCTCTGAAAAATCTGTCACGCTTTCGTTTTAAGCCTGCTCAGTGGCCATAACTTGTATGTAATTTGCCTGCTCACTGCCTTTTTATGAGGACAGAATAAAGAGATCAATAGCAGCACAGACACACCCAGATGGGACATTTTTATGAAGGGGCCTTAAAAGGACCACTTAGGAGTAAGTAAAGTAATCTCCATCCTACTTAACTGCAGATAAAAACTACTGACCTGAGGCAAATAAAGATAGCCAAGGTTTCCTATCTTGGCACTGATGCAACTGATGGCATTGCTGACACCAGCACATGCTGATTATCAAGGCTTCGGTAGTTACTGTTTTAACTTCCTTTACACATGTGCAAATACAACAGTACAACTTTGGAAACCAAAGTTTAGTTTAAAAGGAGCTGATGGGTTTTAATTTGCAAGGTGCTGACGGCCTCCACGAACAGAAGTTAAGCTCCCCCAGTGGTATTAAAAGTAAAAAAACGCCTTTTAACATTGTACATGAATAACTGGATGCCATGGAAGTAGCTATCCTATGATTTTGTCCACCTGTAAATTTAAATTTTAAAAGACAACCTTGCACTTTTGATGGATTTCAGAGTTATTTTAGGTACAGGAGCACACCTGATGTTAAGGTGTGTTTCTGCTTTGAATTAAAATATGCTGAATGGATGTAATCCTAAAGTAATCAGCTTTTCTAATGTCAGATTTGTACTTCCACAGAGCTGAGTATTGTAGTATCTGTTGCTAATGAATTCAAGGCTTTTTTATTACTACTAGTTTTTTATACTACTACTATTTGATGTACTTGTTCAAAATATTTTGGATATCTTGATTAACTGACAGTGTTTGTTATGAGTAATCTGTAGAGGTGGAGTTAAAAAAATTCAGACTGAAGGTTTTAAGGAAATTTAGTCAAACTAAGGGAGTTATTATTTAGTATCAGTAAGTTGAGTACTTCAGCAAAGAACTTCTGAATGTAATCAAGACCTTTCAAGATCTGAGCTTTTAACTAAAACACTTAATAGAAGTGCCTTTTTACATTTCTCAATTCCTATTTCACCCTATTTTCTGACCATTTTACCTGGCTTATTTTAGAGCTGGTCTCCAAAACCTTTCACTCCTGTGAGTCCTGTGTTTATCTTGGTGCTTGCATCCTTGTAGACAGCAGAACATCTCACATTTGAAAGGAAAGCTGTTGTGAATCGGAGCAGTGCCCTCTGTTTACCCCAGTGCCCTTTATGGGACAGGGGTGGGCTGGATGAGCTTCATACAGCAGAGGCATCCAGCCTCTAGAAGGTGCACCTTACAGATTTTCTTAGCCAAAGAACTCATCTGTATCTTCATATTTAATTGGTCTCAGTGAGTCTTTCACCCACTAATTCGCCTAATAACTTCTTGAGACATTCACACTTTTGCTATCCAAATGTGCTGGGCACAAGTTCACAATTACACTAAGGGCAATAATAATAACAATAAAAACAACAACAACGACAACAATAATAATAATGATGTTGTCTTTGTTTAACTGGCTGGCTGGGAGTTCCATTTGGTCCTTCCTGGTTGTTGAGAGGAAGAATAAATGAATAATCATTTCCAATTCACCTTTTCCATAACAACTGTGATTTTACAGATGTACATTTTATTTTCCTTCAATCTATCTTCCCTTTCTAATGCTGAAGAAACATAATCTATTTAATCTCTCCTTTTACATGGCCTGCTTATATCTGTGAGAGCTTTTCATTCTACCTTTTCTGGTAGTACTATATATCTTTGCAATATCAGGACTTCATCCAGTGTTCAAGAGATGGGCACATCATGAAGCTGCGTAGGGACATTGAGGTGTTTCCCTTTCACTCTTTTTCCTGTCTTAAACAATTCAGTAATCTATTTGCCTTTCTGACTGGTAAGGAGCATTAAGTCAACATTTTCAATAAAATACCCTGAACTACTCTTAAGGTCCCTTTTCTAAATGGTAGAGCCAAGTATCTGTAGGAGTACATTACTCTTGAACACTTAATTTCTGTCACCCAGCACCTTAGAAATTCTTCTGAAGGTCTTTATAGCCACAATACCTTGGTAGTCTGAGCAAATTTATTACATTATGCTTCGCTCACTCTTCTAGCAGAATTCTATATGTGTAAGTCCTCATAAGACTGATCAGTAGTTCCTGACATTTAGTCTTAGCCTGCTTCTTATTATTCAAGCTGTGATTATTCCATAAAGAAATAAAAGGAAAAGGAAAAACAAAGATCCCTGCTGAGGGATCTTGGAAAATAGTTTCTGGAGAGTAAGGTACATTGTCAACCTGATCTTTTGCATCCGTATGCCGACCTGATTCCTTAAAGAATCTTCTCCTAAGTTTGTACATTATTATTTCTCTCTTTCATACTCAGCACATTCACTTACCTAACTGCTAATTCTGTTCTTCATTACAATTTCCATTGACTTGCTTGCTGCAGAAGTTTTACTTGCCAGTCTATAGTTCCTCTCCATCTCCTTGAAAACCTTTATAAAAATCACACCTGCCACAGGTCTTTTTTATAGTTAATCAAGCCCATCCTGACAATTACAAAAATTAAATTAGAAAAATCATAAGTAGCAGTCAAAATTTTATTTCTGCATTTTTTAAAAATTCTTGGATCGACAAGATTTGCTTCTGGTGGTCTGATGCAACAGACTACTTCCATTTTTAAATAATGGTTTGTATAAATAATGGTGTTGGATGAACACCTCCAGAACAGTTGTATAAACACTGCCCCATCACCCTAGGCAGGAGTTTGGTAACCTCCCAAAGCTCTTCCACTGTTAATAGCTCTTTCCCTTCTCTACCTTACAAAGCATTTGTTTGCCCTACAGCCTTTCTAGAAAGGTCTGGCTTCTCCTATGTTTAGAAAAAAAAAAATTAATGGCTAATGTTTATGACTTTACTAAATTGCTCAATCATTTCTGGCCTTGGTACTTTAACCTGTTCTTACAGCTCAGTTGTGAGAACATGTACACTTTTCTTTTTTCTTCCATTTCGTCAGAATTGCAACATTTTTCTTCACCCTTTGTAAATGTATTTTCTTACAAAGTTTTTTTACTCTGCTGCTAACAATGTAATTTTTATAAGAATCCTTTTAAATTGTTGTCTTTTTTTTTTTCTGATACTCACTTTACTCTGCATCTCAAATACAACCAGCGCTCCAAATCATCTGCAAGCATTCTGCCCCTTTAGCTTTTCCTTGCACTTCTCTCTAGTAAGTGTCTACATGATCATCTTCTCCCAGATCCATACACCTGAGACATGGGCCAGCCCTTCCAGCTATTTCAAATTCCTCTTCAGGTTGAGCATGCAAGGAAAGATTTTGACAAGGAACATGGGTATGATAAAATCAGGAACAAAAGCTTGATCTCATAAATGTCAGTCCAGCTTTTTGTCAGATCTTTGACTACTACCTTTTCTAGCACAAATTCACCATGAAAGTGAATAGAGCTTTGCAGGATTCCGTCAGTATAAATTTAGAGGGGACTCATAGCCCATACAAAAGCACCATGATGTTCAGTAAAATATTAATGGCATTGCTCTTTTGATTTCTCCTAACTGTGCACAATTTTGAGATACGGTTTTGTTGATTATGATCTATTCTTCTCTCACGCTGGACTACAGTCAAGGGCAAAATCATTAAAAGAGACTTTCAGTAGAAGCCAAGTCAAGCCCCTTATAATTATCTTGGCTTCTAAAGAGAATAATTAAATTGTTAATAAAATTGTTACCTATAATCACCAAGTGAGAAGAGAAAGATGTGATAGTGGCTGAAAATTTAAAGTAGTCTACAGAAAAGGGGGAAAAGTTTGATCGTAGTTCAGTTGTTGGTAATTCATTTCTGTAGAAGACTACTTGTATCTGAAATCAACTTGAAATAATTATATTAAAGGGACTGTATTCATTAACATCACTGATTTCAGTGGGCAGCTGAGGTTAAGTATGATTAAAGTGTTATACCCAAAACTATGTTGTATTTTTATAACTACATCTTGGACAGGTACTTCCTTATAGGCTTTTTTTTTCTCGCCAATCACTTGTCTGTCTTTTTGTCCAGAAGGACATGGAAAGCCACGTAGTAACAACTGCACTCATGCCACTGGCTGAATCTAGAGCCAATATTTTGCACTTATCTGTAGATGAATTTACCCACTTTATTCACTTTCTAGAGACTGAGTGGAACAGCTTTCCAAATCTTTCACACTTTTTAGGCATTTATGAAACCTGTGTATTTTCCAGATTCACAAAATCTCTCTGTGGATAACCCAAAATATTGCTCCAGCTCATGGAACCAGTATCCAAGACTAGCCCCTGTTCTTACTCAATTTCCTGCTTAAATTTGAAATCTTTTCCAAAAGACCCAAGGATCTATTCTTGCCCTTCAAAACTTCTAGGTTATAAGGAGTTCAGCCATAATCTCTTTGGAGGAGGAATTGCCCCTTTAACAGATGTTTAGGTGAGCTTTAAGAAATAGCACCAAGCAGCTCTAGATCAGGGGCACACAGGGACTAAAATAAAGAGCTACCAGGTTTTTTCTTTCCCCACATACACTACCCAGTCCCCAAATACACTGACAAGTGCAGGAGGAACAAACTCCAGTGTCCTCAGTCAAGAAATAGCAGTCCATGGGAGACAGTTCCGCAGGGTGTTCTGTTAATGAGATGCTGCACCACTGAGCTCTGCATGGTACACATGCTTTAAATGGGAATTCAACTTCCTTTTTAAGCCAAAAGATCCTTGAAATAGGACTCTTACTTTGAAGAATTTAGAATTTCATTTCCAAGGAGAGTAAAGAGAGTTTCATCACATGTAGCTGTTCCTTTAAAGAGCTGAAGCTGCATTTTGATCATGAGGCAATAAGCAGTGACTAGCATCCAAGGAGGACAAGTTACTCTCACAAAATTCAAAAACCTGACTTACTTCCTACTGATTTCAAGAACAGGAGAATCCCACAATGAGATTTAAACCGGGGCTGTTAGTGCAAGGAAATTCATATTGAGGGCAAGCATAGCATCCTTAAATCAGCTCCATTATGTTGACATTATGCAGCGAAGCGCAGCTCTCTGCAAGGAGGCTTCAGCTCTCAGAAAAAGCCTCCTATTCCACGTATCTTAGAGATAGATTACAACAGCTATTGCAACGCAAACATCTCAGAAATTGAGCTGGATGCTTTGAAATGCTTCCAATTACATTTGCACACGTGCCCTTTGGTACACAGCTGGGGAGAAACACGAAAGGCAGCGCGTACGCTGCATAACTTCCGCAAAGGTATGAAAATTTGGGTCAAGATTTACACCACCTGTCAAAATAAAGCAATATACTGCAATAATTTTTCTGCAATGACCTGAGAGCTTTGCTAGTTCATGCTAAACCATTACTGATTTAAAACAAAGTGAAAAGACGCTTAGAGAAGTGTACTTCAGTTACATCTTTTATTCAGTGGCAACATAACAACTTAGTGATGATGCTGCAGCCCACGCTGCACTGCACCATTAGAAGACCCCGAGTGTTTTGCAAATACAAAACATTGAGCCAGCTAAGATGTGTTGAGCACCTCCCTCACCTACTCCCACCCGCCCTGGCTTTAGCCCAAACCCCTCTGTTCCAGTTCCAGCTACTTCCCTTTAGCACTCCTCCTGCTGTTTTAGCTAAACAGCTACTCATTCCGTAGCTTTCTGGCAGTCTTCAGAAAACCAGCATCCCACTCAGCTCTGCCATGTTACCACTTCAGAAATGCTGTCTCACAGCAGAAAACCTTTGCCTTTCACACTCCTGTCATACCCTCACTTCACTCTGGGCCTGTGTTTGAACCCTGAGCAGGCACTGTGCTGGCTGGCCATGCTTCCATCCCTGCTTGCCTTGTGGCTCTGTGGGGCAGGAGGAGGCTCCCTTGCTGTTTACACTCGCTGTTTGTCCCTCACAAGGCTCCAGGCCTACAAAATTTCATCCTACCTGGAATGACAGCCTTTCCTTGTCCTCCACTAGCACATGCAGCCATCAGCACAGGTGTGTTGCAAACACCCTCCTGCCATAGGAGGCAATGTCAAGGAATGCAGAGTTCTCAAGGAGCCGGGATCTGATCAGGCAGATTTCCATTGCCATCACTGCCAAGGCTGCTGGAAGGGAAGGACAAACATGTGATAGGGGTTGTGGGACTTCATATGATGGAATGTAGAGGGCTGCCTGGGGCAGATGACAGGACTGGACCCAGTGAGATAAACTTGTCAGGAAATGCAGATTAATCATCCCAGCTCTGTTGTGCATAAATTTGTTTCCTTTTTCACTGAGAGGTCTAAGAGAAATATAGTCAGACATTATGTTTTAAAAGAATATACAACATTCTGAAAGTACATTTTCGTAAAAACTGAGTGTTTCTTATGTGACCCTTCCTTTTCCAAACCAGAGGTTTGTGATACTGCTGTACACACAACGTCTCAGGAACAGGAGAAAATGACCAAGGTCTTGGGTTTTCAGTCTCAAGTGCAGGTGGAAGACTTTTTAAGTAACACAACTACTTTTTTCCATCATTAAATTTAAGGCTATTGATACAATATATCACTAGAAATATCTAACACACTATCTAGAGTAATTTATTTGATAGAGATTAATGGAGATATCCTTGGTATTTTTCAACTCTGGCATGACTTGACAAACTAAAAATTGGAGAAAATAATTTTAAACAAAATAAAGAAAGTACTTGGAAGTGAAATCACATTTGGCAATTATCTATTCCTCGAGGATCCCAGGTTATTTCAGTCTTCATTAAAATTAAATTTTAACACCTTTGTGCATCACAATTGATAAACAGAAATATAAGTACGTTAATCAGCATGTCAAAAGTAATGCTAGAACCATGTAAAGCTCACAGGGAAACAGCTCTTACTCATGAGAATATTTTAACTCTGGTCTTTTTAATATCCTGAATTATCTTAACACTTTGTCATAGTAAGCAATATCAGCATCTGTGGTTAGAGACATTATCTTTAGCTCATATGCTCACAGAAAGAACTTTACATTGTCCCAAACAAACCATGCTATGTACTCTCTTGCTAAGTCTAAAGACAGGTCTATTGTTATTCAAATCTTTTTCTACATTGTAGCAAAACTTTAAAGTTGATTAAATAAGATTAATGTAATTCTGTTACTATTGCAACAACTTATTGGTAGTAGCCTGCATGTTAATGTTGTGACCAGTCTGCAGGCTGCCTGCACGCCTGCTCAGCTCTATTGGCTGGTGTGCAATAACGAACGTCTTTTGGATGTCTTTGCACAATTGTGTGATAAGTCAGTTTGTTAAATGTTTTCAGGTAAAACACTGGCTAAGACTGTGACATTGGTTACACCTGGGTAAAACACTGCAGAAAAACTGGTGTGCCTGAAGAAGATTGTGTTGGAAAGCGAGCATCTCTTATCTGAGGTTTCCCATCTAATGGTTGCTCTGTCATGAAGATAAATGCACGATGATAACCTGAAGCAAGTTTGTGTGTAGCAATAAATATTGTTGATGAAAACTAGCATGAAGCAACTAACGGCTTTAATTATTTGATACATTAATTTATTAGTTCTTATTTTTGCAGAGTGCTACATGCCAGCTGTTTGAATCATCTTATTGGTATTCTGATGAAAAGAGTGGAAAAGTAAAGCATTGCACCAATTAAAATCCCACTCACAAGAGAGCATGTTATCATCTGGTATATCTCAGACAGGAATTATGATATAAGAATCTGCCTGTTGAATTCATTTTTTAATTTTACTGTAATACAAAAGTAGACAATAACAGGTAATATTTTTATAGGTCAGATGAAGCAGAGTGGATAAAAAATTTGCAAATCTTTACTGTGTTCCTTCTGTATGAATATGAAGCAACTGAAGTTCTGAGTGATGAGATTAGAAGGAGATATGATACATGACATGGGTATTTCTAATTGTCAGAGTATTTAATCATCTTATGCAATCACATATGACAATTGAACAAGATTGCACAGTCCTTCTTTAAACTTCATAGTTTAGAAACCTTTCTAAAGCTGTCAGCAAACTCTCCTGGAAACAACATTCAACTCTGCTCTTGCATTTATCTAATTAGAAGTGCAATCTAGTAAATAGAGCAGGAATTCACAGGACCTGCATCATAACCTCCTTTTGTTTGCACAGGCAACTCATTTGACTTTCCTTGGTATCAACTTCTCCATTGCTCACTAGCAATAACAAGTTTTACTCTGAAGAACTTTGAGACCTATAGGACAGTGTTTTTATCCCCATTCTAGAGCTGGCTCAGCAAAAGCACTCTGCAGCATTTCATCCACACTCAAAACAATAAATCAGTGTAGATTTAGAAAGATCTCCTGACTCCCAGCATTGTTACTTTAACAAAAAACCCCATCCCTCACTTCACACATGTTGTAGGAATTATGTAAATGTTTTACCTTTGCCTTTGTATTGTAACTAATGTTCACATAAATTCTGAATGTTCATCTCCTGAGAGATTCTACACCATTATCTCTGCACATGGTGTTTTGGTCTCCTGTAGCAGAACATTATCCTGATATCTTAAACCTTTCTTTTGAAAAATGCTCACAGAAGGAATACATAATAACATGTAAATATAAACTCGGCTTTACCTTTCCTTGTGGTCACTGTAAAAGAGCTGATAAGTCACACCTGTCCCACTTTAATACCTTTGATATTTATCACAATTAAAGATTGCTGCTGTTTCCATTACAAACGCTGGTTTGTGTAGTTCAGAAGTTGATCATAACATATATTTCCTGTAGATTTTTTTACCAGTTGTTCAAAAGGTCCTGTGCAATTGGCTTTAAGCCAAAGTAGTGAGAAGAAAGTTTGCAACATTCAAATTATTTTGGATCACAAATAACTTTAGAATAGCAGTGATTATTAATAGAAGCCATCAACAACATATTCTGTCACTCTCTTTTTCCCCTTCCCTAAAAAATTTAGGAAAATACTTATTAGAATAATTCTAATCCCCAAATCATTGGGAAGTATTTTCAGTTGTGATTATCCTGTCTGGTTGTGCTGCCAAATAAAGTATTAAGTGTTTGGTACTATTTCATGGATTTTGAAAGTCTTCAATTAGCGTTCACTTGGAAGAACAGCTGAAAGAGAAACTCTTTTCTCCATAAACAAAGACAAATTCTTTGCATTCTTTTGTGTCCATAACATTATTCCAAATCAAACACCTTAGCAGCCAAGGATGCAGGAACATTCAACCTTTTATATAATTCATAATCACGTATTTGAATTGCTGACCTTTACATGATCCTGCTTTGGTTTGCTTTCCAGGCTTTCTCCTGTGTTTTTGTGCTCTGTAAAAGCAATATTTGCTGCAGGTCTGTTTCATAGTTCTCGGGAACTTGAAAGAAAATCCTGTTGTTGTGCATGAAGCAGAAGATGCTGCTGTGCAGGCAAGGCCACCCTGCCAGCTCTTTGGAGAGGACTGAACTGGCCGCAGATGTCTAAGGAGCAGCAGCAGCTGAGCGTTCCCCAAAGTGCCATCGAGCCAGGAGCAGGACAGAAGGGGGGAGGGACAGCAGGACAGGGAGTTTCCCAGCACACAGTCCCCCAGGCCAGGGGAGCAGAGCAGCTCTGGTGGCAGCCACGGGGTCAGGCACAGCCTGCAGTGCACGGCTGGAGCAGGGGAGCCGTGCCTCACAGGGGGAAGCTGCAACAGCCAGAGCCTGCCAGCACAGCAGGGCCCAGGAGCCACTGCCAGGCCTCCCACCAGTGCTCCCCAGTTAAACCTCCCAGAGCTCCTGGACAGCTCCGTGTTCATGTCTGAAACGCCTTCTGGCACGGCCAGTGGCAGTAGCTGCTTGCACTTAGGGAACCAAATCCCATCCTCCAGCCATTCATAGGGCCTTTGAGGACTTCGTCTTTTGCATCTGAGGACTTTTTGTGCTTAGCCAGTTTTTATTGATAGTGGTTACATCTGAACCCTGACCTTGCTATTGGCAATAGAAAAACAAACAAACAAAAAAAACTCTGTAGTTGCAACTGCTTCTTTTCCTAGTTAAGGGAAGAGAACACAGATCATGTAAGAATGTTCATTTTTCTCCAGGCAGATAGAAATAATGGCTCTGCAGCTTACAGCTTTGTAAGTGGAATATGAATGATAGGGGCATGTAGTCCCTTTTGAGCAACTAAAGCTGTGATGTAGCTTATTGCTCTCCTGAGATTACCCTAGAGTATGATCAGGGTCATACCATTTCAGTGGTGCTCCTCCATAAGCAAAGCAATAAAAAGAATAGGGAAATTTTTCTTCCCCCCCCTTGGGGAATCATCCTCTTTTGTAGAAGTATAAAATTGGAACCATCAAAATCAGAAAACTGAAAGGTTAAATCATTCATTTCTTGAAAGCAAGGAAGATTGAAAGGTATTAGTTCAACCATAATTCTTAGATAACTAAATCTGGATTTGTTTTCATTTGTTTTCATCATTTTAATACATAATCAGGTGTCATTTCTACCAAAGCTACTATGGCTATCATGTAAGAGTATTGATTCCAAAACTCAGTTCTCCCTCATGTCCTTTTGACAGGTTAGATGTATTTCTTCTCATTATTTTTTATTAATTAAACCCAAGGATTTTAGATTAAGAATAGAGATGAAAAATGAGAAAGCACAGACACAACCTGTGAAAAACAGTAACTTTCTACCTCTGCTATCCTCATATCATGGTTAAAAAAACCCCACATATTCTGTTCAGGATTTTGTACTGTCAATGGTGAGCCATAATCAGCTAAGCTTACCCATGTGGATGCTAGGATAAATTGCTGCCTGTTTGCAGGACAGAGGAATCGCCATTCATTCTCTGGCTGTGCGCTGGGCAGAACTCTGAGTAATGGCTACATCTTCTCGTAGAAACTCTGAACACTTCACCTGCAATTTGATTAGAACTGGCTTAGCTTTGAACTGAGGGTTGTGCAGAAAGAACAGAAATTATATGTAGGCAAATAATAAAAATTCTACTGGAAATTTTCAGTGAACACAGTATCTCCATTACTCCCCTATTCATTTACTCTCTGATAACTTAATAAAACTGGTTTGATAAAAAATTGTCATTTCAACTGTGCTTCTAACAGGCATTTCTAAGACAAGTCAAGATGGAGATGTCTGCCCTTAGAAACTACTCTCACTTGGCCAATGTTTATTTCCTCATATTGCTGGCAATATAATTAATCACAACATTGTTTCAACTTTGCACCAGAGATCTTTGCATTAATGTTTGTCATTTTGTGACCATAATTTTGACACAGTAAGATATGCTTTAGGCTTGTACTTGTCTACCGTGATTTATTTTGTCTTAACATAAGAGTGTGCTTTGGTAGATAAGTGCAAACCAGTTTTCTTCTCATGCTATCAAAGCATCTACCTTGTCTTGATTTGACAGTATCCTAAGATAGTTTTACTACTACAGCAAATATTGAATTAGTGGCGCTTCCAAACAAAGAAATTATTATGACTATCTCATTTATAAGAGCAAGAGCTGGTTTTCATATCAGGTATGTTTGTGGATTAAAACCACTGAAGAAGTCTGATCAACACTGACACATATTTATGGTAGCAAAACATTTTAAAGCCACTTGGCAGTAATGTAAATGGTAACAATAAATTAAATTCTAATAATTAGAATAAAATAACTAATTCTAATTGGAAGACAGGCAGGGGAAGAAATCTCAGTGACAAAGCCTTCAAACTCAATTATTACTCACTGGTTACTCAAATGAATAAGATACTTAAGCTAAAAAAACCTGAAGTTTTGTCATGTGCTGTGCAACACGAACTGTAACAGCAGTAGCTGTAACCTTTCAGGAGCAGCCTGACTACTTCTGTTTTCCCCATGCCCTTATATCCTCTTTCCTGACATCTGCGCTGTCTGGGTGAAATCTCATCAGTCAGCGGAGTTCCACGTAGAGACCTCCAGCACACAGCAAATATATATTATATTTTTAGGATTTTTTTTCCAAATAATGAAGATACTAGTTGATGACTCTGGCAATTTGAAATGTTTTGATTGCGGTCACTTATGTTCAACTGGAACACACAACTGGATACAACTGGAAAGAATTTCACACCTTTGCATTTGAATGAGACTAAGTGTTTTGCATTCCCCAATTCCATTTCTGCCTATTTGACAAATTGTGGGAAAAATATTGCTAATCCTGTCACACAATCCTGTTTTCTTGCTATATATGTATGTGTAGATGCCCGCATTCTTATTAGGCATACACACAAGCTTCATTCAGTGCAATTTCTTTTATATTCTGAGATTGTTTTTACCATTTATTGATTAAATGATCACAGTTTTAGAGAATAATGCATGTTAGTTACAGGCTCCTCATAGTATTCACAGGAACTAATTCCGCATTTGACAAGAAATCGCTTGTGCTTGGCCTGGATTTACTGAACTTATTTATGCAGTGAGACAAAACCTCCCAAATTTTTCATGGCATTTCAGTGTGCTGTTCAGTGTCTATATATAGACAACCACTGCATATATTGGAGCTACCTATAAACATCATTACTGAAAACATGGGTTTCACTATGCCGAGTTTCTACTCACTTATGCACAGACAATATTCTGTAAGCGTGTGTGCTGAAATCTTCCTCATTCGTGAGTTCCAGTAATATTCTTTACTAAATAAGAAGTACCAAGGAAACAAATGCATTAGAGAAAAAACAGCCAAGAATAATTTCTTCAGCCATGAGACCTGCATGCTCTCAAAATTATGAACAATGGATGGAATCCAAGGTCAAAAATTCAGTGGTGCCAGTCACAAAACCCCCTGACAAACAGTATGGAAAATTCACTGCAGCAGAAGTAGGGGCAAAGCTTGCCTCAGTGCTTTAGAATAGACAAATATGCTGTGTAATATATTCAGAGCTGTCAACCCACCAACCTGTCCAGGGACTGTGATACCCATAATCTGGGAGACAAAAGGAGAAAAGTGAAGGAATGGTTTTAAAGAGAGAGAAGGCCATAACAAATGATGCCACAAAAGGAGCACACTGAAGAAAAATAGTGATAAAAGCGAATGTAGAAAACATTGTTTGAAATTTAAGTCTTCAGAATTCAAGAAAGGAAGCAAGGACCCCTAATAATTTTTTTTTTCTTTCTGTGACTTTATCATGAATGATCTTTATGTTGTTCCCACAAAGAAAATTTCATCGTAAATCCAGATTTTGATGCAGAAAGATAGAACATCTATCCCAGCTCAAAAAGTGTCAATAGCCTGTCCCACCTGAATAAGGTGCTACTGTAGGCAAGCTGTACAAAATTAAGGTAGCACAAAGACAGGTACAAATTTTATTTTCTGCCCTCTTGGATGGCCTTTGGGAAAGACAGGAGTGTAGAAGAAACTGTATTTAAGTTCAGTAGCATCTTGTTTTTCTGACTGGGCAGCAGGAAGACCTAAAGGCCTGGGCATGTGCTCTGCAGCTGCCCAGACACAGGAACCAGAGACCTTAAGCCAAGAGCACAAGGCTGTGCCTTGAGGTGCCCCTCCAGAGTGAAGAGAACAACGCCTGCATTTGTGCTTCCCCATCCCCATTGCTGCTTCAGAACTAAAATCAGCCAGAGCTGTCTAACTCTCTTCTTTCAAGAAGCTGCAAAGATATTAAAGTCGAGTTTTGGAGACACTCAGGAATTTTCATGTATTATTCAGATTTGAACATTTAAGAGGAAAGTAGTCATTTGTCTAACAGCTGTGTTACTCTCAATATATTTCATTAAATACCCAATATAAATTCTGTGAAATACTAGCATATCTATGAAAGGCTGAGACTACCCCTTGAGCTGGCTCAAAGACAGGTATTTTCCCCTCGTTTTCCTTTTTTATTCCATTCCCAAATGTATTAGCATTGCAATTAAAAATCAAGAATATTTTGTGACTTATGGCAAGGCATATTTTGTCATCATTCGTAGAGCTATTACCCTAAAAAAGAGCCATCAATATTTTATTAATATCTCTCAGTAATTGCAGAGGTTTGTTGGGTGGGAAGGGGGAGGTAGCCCCAAGGACAGCAAAGCTCCAAATACCCATCCAAACAGCAATCCTTTTCTGCATGTGCCTTTTTTCTGTCTCCTTTGTGTGGTGTTTTAAGGATCCTATAACTAGACCATAGTTAGATGTAAATTGATGAATTATGAGAATAACTTTAAAATAATTTCCTTTAGTTTACTTTAAATATTTCACTTCATGCAGTAGCACAGATCTGGAGACTGTGCTCAGAAATACCCCTCAGAAAGGCCTGCAAAGCTCTCCAAAACAAATGAGATACCTGTTTTGGTTTTTAAGTGACCAGTTTGATGGCCTGTCTTCTGATTAAGGAAGATCTGCCAGCAAACCCACAGCTAGTTCAGCCACACAGGTCTTAATAGTCTTCAATGTGATGATTTCAGAATTAAGTCTTTTACTTGTGTCACTTCACAAATTTTTTCATTTAACTTCCAGCTCACGATTGCTATCTCCACGATACATATATGTGCATACATGTGTGTGTGCAAGAGAAAGAGATACAAGCACAAAATTAAGAAAGCTGTGACAATACAAGAGCAACAATTCCAGAATTTTCAGCTATACGGTATTTTGCTGAGAACAATAAAATCTACCTGCATTCCTGTAGGCAAACATTTAAAAGCATGCAAGAATAATGATGAAGCTTTTGATCCATCCCTTCTTTAAGCACATTTCAAAACCTTTCTAATGAGAAAGAAATGGTCTGATTTAGAAACCAGCATCTATACTGTTGTGTCCAGAATTTTGTAGATGGCAGTTTTAAGAGGCATTTGGTGGCAGTCTGCACGAGTGTGTCAGGCAGAACAGCCAGCATGGGGCAAAACACCCCTTCAGCCACTCATCTCCAGCAACCTCTAACTACAGGCCAGATCTGGGCTAAGGGCCTCTTAAAATAACAGGTTATAGTCTGCAAAATAAATTTAAAAATAGGAAAGATCTTTGTTTTATAATAAATTTTTTAAAATACGGTTTACTTAATATTTGAGAAAATTTGGATAAATTATTCCAGGCGAACTGGGAAGTGAAACATCTCCTCTGCTGTTTAAGGAGTGGTATTTAATGAACTGTTGACTCCCTCTGAGTTTGTCGAGGGTCTGTATTGATGGGACAGATATTTCACAATTTGCACTGCCTGAACTGTAGGACGCCTCCCAGCAATGAGTAGTCCAGAACACGCAGATTCAGTAGCTGTACCATCAGATAAAGTACTTGGATTTTGCATATTGAGATGGCTAAATATATACAACATGAATAATAAAGTCAACTTCAAAGATACATAGCCTCAGTTATAAGAGATGCAATGCAAATATTGACTTATAAAATACAGTTAATTTTTTCTGCCTGTTACCGTGATATTTTCTGGGTTGTTAATCTCATCACATTTATTTGGTGGTGACTTAATGTTTCTTACACATTTTTTCTAATGTATGTATAGAACATTTAAATTCAGACATAGAGTCATCAACAAAATATGTTATTGTACCTTGCTATTAAAGTTTTTCCATTGCAATTCGGAAACTGGACAACAATATTAAATCCATAGCTCTTAGTAAAAACCCTTGACTGCTAAAGGAACCACTAAAAAAAATAATGATTAACTGTTCCCTCTCTACAAGTTTCCAACATATTGCATTACTTGGCCCACTTGGATGCAGAACATCAGAAAGCAGTTTTTGGAGAGACATTCTAGGGTGAGAAAATTATTTTTCTGAAAGCAAGCCAGGACAGATAAGATTACCAGTGAGGTTACTGGTGCACAAAATTGTACAAATTTATGTAGAATTACACCACTTAAGAACTTGGACTATTTCAATTGTAGTTCTCGTGATGTTTGGACTGCTTTTGAAAATGAGTACATTAATATCTGCAAAACTATACTTCTTTGTAGCAATAAACAGTAATGTTTAAGATAAAATTACCAATACTTTCTCTATTCTGAATTATTTAGAGTATTCTCAGGCTAAGGCATATATAAACATCATATGATGTTGAGTCTGCTTCTAAACCAAATAATCTCTTCCCTAATTCTCTAAGTTAAAATTTTTACTGTTACTTTCTGCCTAGATCATAGGTGCAAGTTCTTTACTAAAACTGCCTTTCCTGTGGAAGGCAGAGCTGTAATCCAGCACATACCATACTAGTGATGAAATACAAAACCTGAAATAAAACACTGATTGACACATTTAATTAGTATGTTGCTCATACCTCTACATTTTCACCCATGAAATATTTCAATTGATATTAAGCAATACAAAGTAAAGCTGTCAGCTCTTCAAATACTATAATATTATGCAGCTCTAAAAGTTTTGCCTGTATTATTTTCTCCTAACTCTCTTGTCAAATCTGATTTCTGAAGTTATTATCAGGCTACAATATCTAAGATAGCTTTAAGATGTCATGTACCAAAGTACCAAATCTAATTAGGATGAAATATTTGATCTATAATGGAAATAACATTATGTTTTATTTCCAGATGTCTATACCATATAATCCCCACCCAACAGCATGCTGAATTTCCTGCCTGTGCTTGCCTTATCTTTTTTGCCTAGTTTTTTGAGATCATTAATACATGCACTTCTGGATTATAAAACCTTGCCCTCTCATGCAGATCTTTTTACTTCAACAAAGCCATATTGCATTTTTAACCACTGTTCATGGTTTCCAAGAGCTCTACATACATTGCCCCTTTCAAATAACACACACCACCTACAGTTCCAGTTCAGTAATAACTATAAAGATGCCGACATTAGCACAAGGCATGCATTAATATTCTTATTATTTCATTATTAAATAGTCCTTCATATAAAATTAATCAATATCATAGTCGGTGCTCTTAAGTGAATTAGATGGTTTTCCAAGAATACAGCCTTAAGGAAAAAAAAAAAAAATCGAGTATTTGAAAAAGCACAGCCCCTTTTCATAAGTCTCAGAAGAGGAGGGAGGTGGAGCTTCAATTCTGGTTTTAGTGCAGTTTCTCCTGTAGATGAACTTACATTTATTCTCTTTTCTTTCCCCCCCTCCCCTGCTATCTTTGCAGCAAACGTGTGCGACAATGAACTGCTGCACTGCCAGAACGGAGGAACCTGCATCAACAACGTGCGGTGCCAGTGCCCGCCGGCCTACACCGGCATCCTGTGCGAGAAGCTCAAGTGCGAGCGGGACCCGGGCGGCTGCAGCCGCAGCTCGGGCCAGGGGCCGCTGGCGCTCGGGCCCGTCCTGCTGCTGCCCGCCCTGCTCGCAGCCGGGGCTCTCTGAGCCTAGCCTGGGTCACACTCGGACTGTGCGCGGGAATGTGCCGCGTGGCAACGGGACACAGCCCAGGCGTTCGCCACTGCAATCCCAAACGGAAAAAAGAGTAAAAATAACCATATACAAACTAAGAAGGCCGAACTGAACTAAGCCATATCACTCAGTTACGGACAGGGCTGCGAGTCAAGACTGTTCCCCTGTGGCTCGAGACACGTTGGCAGCTGCCTGTTCTGTCCGATCAGTCAGCGCTGGCTGCAGGACAAACGGCTGTGACAGCCCCCGGAATGGGAAGAGAATTCCAACAGCATTTGCTACTCCTCTCTGGTGCGCTACTGTACCTCCGCCCGGTGTGTGGACCGACCAAACCAAGGCATTCTTTGCTGTCAGTGCATTGTGGGTATAAGGAAATCTGTAAAAGCTGCCATATTGGCCTGCTTCAGTCCCCAAATCCTTTCCAACCTGTGCTTTAGTGAACGTTGCTCTGTAACCCTTGTTGGTTGAAAGATTTCTTTGTCTGATGTTAGTGATGCACATGTGTAACAGCCCCCTCAATAAAATTCAAGCCAGTCATATCCTTGTATACCTTAGCAGCACTGCATCAGTAAGATGCTGTGTTCACCTACTGTACAAGAGTGGCTATAGGACAAAAAGTGTATTTATCCTTTTGTATTCAAATGAAGTTATTTTTCTTGAAATAATGTACAATGTAGATTTTTTGTATTATTGCCTATTTGTGTTACCAGACAATTTATTAATGTATTTAATTCTAATCAGATAAGAGAAAACTATTACTTTTTATTTAGTCCTTTTCTTTTTCCTTTCATTTAATTGTGCAGAGATTTCTCTGTATGGGCAACGTGCTGGCATCAAAGAATATCAGTTTACATATATAACAAGTGTAATAAGATTCCACCAAAGGACATTATAAATGTTTTCTTGTTGCTTTAACACTGGAAGATTTCAAAGAATAAAAATTCCTGCATAAACAGTTCCAGGATGACGCATTGCTATTTCTTAAGGCCTTTTTAGAAAACAAACAAACAAATAAGTGTTTATGATTTTTACCACCTAGCCTGTGGAAGAAACCCAGATTCAAAAGTGGAAATTACATCATAACAATCTAACCTGGCTTTAATTTTACTGCTATCATTTCTGCGAACTTAAAATGTAAAGGGCATCATTTGCTTGAGGAAGATTTCATCAAATCCCAACCTTGAAAAAGGTATGAAAAGTTGAATAGTTCTCATCTTTGTTCTCTTAATTAATCACAAGCATTATTCCAAAACTAAATTACCAGGTATCATAGAAGCCAGTCTTTAATTCATACCATTGTGTAGATTTTGGCAATGAGCAGATAGAGCCACAGCTTATATTGTTTCTCCAAAAGCTTCATTAAAAAGATATGTTTATCTATGTACTAGTCTGCTTAAGAAACTGCAAAAACAGCAGCAATCACAAAAAAAGCACCAAGATTTAACTTTTAATAAAGTCAGATTTAATATTTAGAAGGACTGTCAAAATATACAGCAGCGCGTAGATAAAAAGTGCTGCTCCAGCAAATAAAGTTTGTTTCAAGTATCGCCCAAGGTGTAATAAATTCTTGTTACTGCCTTTTATTAGGCCAATTACTGAGTGTGACAGAAAAGAATAGCAAGACTAGAGAGGCAAGCCAAAACCACAGCAGTGTTTCAAAGTCCTGGGAAAAAAAAAATAAAAAATCTAAAGGTAGCAGGACTGTGTGAATTCATTTCCTGGCAATTTTCATCATAATGGTTATAAATATTTTACCAACATAATAGCATAGTGTGGAAAACAATTAATCAGCAAAAGAAAAATTCCTGAGAGAAATAAATTCTACCTGGCTGCCTCTTTCGAATGGTGAACAGCAGAATTTAGGGCACTGCTTTCTTGGAGAACCTCTTTCTGCTGAGGAAGCAAGTTTTGCAGGACAGTACCCAGCCTCCAGAAGTGGGTAGGAAAACAAGGTCTTCATTTCTAAAAAGAAATAGGATTCTAAAAGAATACTTTGAAGATGCCGATGACATCAAGCTGTTGCCTCTCCAGGCTGTCACCCTGACCCTTCGTCATGTAGAAAGTTTGCTGTTCACACTTGCCCTCGTTTGTGAGCTAAATAAGATAAGGCAGAGATAAATGAAGTGCTTTGCTGGTTCCCAGCCATGGCCTACATGAGATTGCAGGTATATTTTAGAAGTGCGTTCATGACAATAAACAGAAAAGTACATTGAGCAGACTCAAGGAGGAATATAAATGCTAATACAGGTGACATACAGAGCTGGAGCCTACCTGTAATTAAGTGGATTTCTGATATTAAAATGGGGAATTTAAATTTTCTTATATTACCACAGACCAAATTCAGATTGTGTAATTATTGGAAAAGATGTGCTTTAATTGTCATTATAAACTCAAGGCTTTGTGGAAGTGCTAAGTAAGCGTGTTATGCACATTTGGTTAGAAGGGATTCTGCCAGCAGTGCTGAAGTATAATGAATATAAGATCGCAATCAACTCAGCTACATTTCAGTTTCATTTACTTAGGATCTTCTAAGCCAGGGCAGAGTACATGGCTTTCCACGTATTTAGCTACCATTTCGTGCATTTTATCCTCCCTCACCTATTAATAAAATTACAATTTTATACAGGAGTACATTCAGTGGAAAATCTTCTTATCAATCATCCTTTTCTTCAGCTTCATTATTTTTTCCTCAAAACTCCACAGAACTTTACTAAATGAAAATCTGAGTGTAAGTTTCTGCTACTGTATTCCAAGTATATTTCCAAAATTGTGTGCATCTTTGAGAGAGATTTACAGCCCTCAGCATTGCTTTACCTGCATTTTTGTACTTAATTCAGTGTAAAATGAAGGCAAAACTTGTTCCCCATTTCAGAAGCTGTGAAGAACAACAGATTCCTTTTCCTGAGCATGCAGTAGGATCTCTCCATGACAACATGCGGTTGCAGTGTCTGCTTTATTTTCCATCAGAAAATATAGACCCCCCTTCCCACATATTTAGGTTTCTCGGAATGGGTGTCCTCTCCCTGTGAATGCCTGTAAAATAACAACACATTGATGATACTGAAAAAGGCCAACCCAATCCCTAGCCTAGGATTTTGGCTCTGTATCAAAACGCAGCAAGAGAAACCTACTATGGAATATTACCATCTTCTGTCTGATATTTCTTTCCTGGAAAGTTTAGCATCTAAGAACTGACCAGGCTTTAGATTGCTTAGTTGTCCAGATTATAGTTCAGAGGACAGTGACCATAAAACTGGCATTCATCATTAGATCTATTCAGTTATATTAGTTCCAGTTGCTTTGCTAGATCAGTCAGTCCCAGTCAACTTGATATTGCTGTGTTTGTACCTATAGAATTGGTTCTGATCCAGGATCCACCAGTGCTTAACATCTGAAAATGGAGCACCTGATTGCAAGGTGCTGCTCCCTGACTGCAGAACTGCAGAAATTTCCACTTCACGCCAGCCATCTTTCTCACAGGGAAACGAAGAGAGAGGCATCTGTCTTCGTGCTACCTAATTGTTTCAAAACTATCCAAATGGAACAAAAATCTAGTCACATGCAAATTGACCCCAGATATTGCCCTCAAAAAATAATTGATCTAATACCTTATCATTACTGAGCCACAGGTGAGAAGTTATTTCATGTAGTGAACAGAACAAAAAATAATGTGCAAAAGGCTCCTCAAATTTAGAAAGAGCTCTTCTGCTTGCATATAATTTTATACATCTTTCTCATAACTCCAAGACGCCAGGGGGATTTGTTATAACTTCATTGGGATTCTAGGTTTATTAAACCATTGAATTAACTAGATTCATCCATGCATGCAGTTTATTCACCTGTGAGAAATGTGAGTAATATTTTTCATAGAATATGCAAGACCAGATTTTCTGGCAACCTTCAGCCTAGCATTGATGTTTGTCCTTGCAAATGCAAAGTTACAAATGTAAATATTAAGACATAATCAATTCATTCCCAAGGAAAACTGTAAGTTTAATTATTTATGGATGCAAACATCTATCCACTACAATGCAGATCTAGTATTATAAATTAGAAATTTTATATTAACCAACAATACCTTTCCCACCCTCTCACAGTATCAGAAAGAAGAGGATATAAGTAGATGCAAAACAAACAAGTAGAACAGCAGCATTTTGCACCATATGGTGCATTTCATTTAATGAAATGAGAGTTCATCACCAGAGCAGTATGTTCTCCAAGACACCATTTTTGCCATAATATGCAACAGATAAAATTCCAGTACAAAGCATATGTTTCCCTTTATTGTTTTTCTGGCCATCGTTATCTATACAGACACAAACACGCAGACAATGAAATACTGCTTGAGATATTTCACAGCCTCAAACAGTACAGAGAAGACTAATTTATGCAATCGAGACCCAAACGGATTGTAAAGGCTTCAGGCTTGACTTTCTGCATACATTGCTATCCAGTGCTCATCCCTGAGGAGGACTGGGATAAAGAGCACACCATGGAATGCCGTGGATGGGAGTCCCACCGCAGGCAGGGAACTGAAGTGCCAGCCTGGTTAGAGAAAGCACCGCAGCAGGGGCACGTCTCACACTGGAACATGCCAGGCATCGCTCCCCCATCAGAGCTTTGGCATCTGTCTTTACAGATGTGCTTGTTCCAGTTGCTAAGACACCTCCCAAGTACACAGAGCTGCCCAATGGAGCTGCTGCTCAAGTCTACTGTTGTCACTGGAAATACACTTCTTGTACTGGAAGCAAACTGTTGTTGGGAAACTGAAGGAATAGCGATGTTTTCTGGGAAAAGAGGGCCAGAGGTGGGTTCTGGGGCTATGCTTGTCTGTTTTGAGAAAACGAGACTGGTTTGGGATGAGTATTTTCCATTTCTCATGTAGTGTAATTTTCACCTGAGTACTCTGTGCAGTTATTTGTGACATCCAAGAACAAATAAGTAAATTCTAACATTTATATATATATGAACACGGCTTCTCATGAATGAACAAACAAAAGAAGAAAAAATCTCTGATTTCTGATGCAGCTCCATTGAACAAATGGATTTTTAAATAAATTTTTCTGGTTAAGACATCAGTTGTTTTGAGATTAACACATTCTCTGCATTCAGAAGTGCAACACCATTCCTCCACAAAACTACCAAAAACACCTGATGAGATGTAGGTGATTCAGGCCCTTACTCTGACAGTTTGTGGAAGGCATATTCTAAGTTCCCTTGTTCTAAGAAGCCTTGATCTAGCTGATGCTTTCACATCTCTCAGTGACTGCATTCAGTGGTACCCGAACAGATAAATGGAAACATTTCAAGCCTTGCACATCTACTGGGAACGTGGTTCACTTTGCACTTGCAAATAATTGTCGATGCAAAATTGATGGGTGCTGCCTATATTAGTTGTTTGCAATTGACAGTGCCAATAAATCTCCTCCAAAGGTTTGGGTCCCTTTGACTGGATTCTGCAAATGCATTGAATGAAAAAATGTATTTGCTTTCTCTAACTAAATAAAATACAAGGCTAAGTCATTCTTACAAGATTCTAATGACACTCAAAGTCAAAGCACTTCCATTTATCACAATTGAGATGCTTCAAAAACCCTCGGAGAAGATACAATAGGGTTAGACTTCTATACTCGAGAGTCTATAAATATTCAGATATTTCAGGTATCTTTTAACAGAGATGAAGAAACTGATTCAGAGAGGTAAATGAAGTTGCCTGAAACAACCCAAAAAGCAGCTGGTAAAGTCAAGGAAGAAATTTCACCACACTCAAGCTTCACAGCACATTGAATATCAATAAAGAGTTACACTACAAGAGTATTGAAAACTTCTTGGTAGATTTGGTTACAACTACCACTATGTATAGCACTAGTATACACATAGTACAGTATTTTTATGCATAACCTATATTACTAATTAGAAAATACAACTTCACACCTCCTCATTTTATAATGATGATCAAAACAAATTTGTTCTTAAAAGTAACAAGCAAGACAAACAGATGTATCCCGAATGGTGTGAAATTACTCCTTGCCTGAACAGGTAACTATTTTTATGTAACTTCGTTCTTTCTTAACTTCATTAAGGGTTGTGAACATCAAGGTCATGAAGAAGATAGTATTTCTGTACCGGTATTTTAATGAGAATAAACAACATGTAGTGGTTGATAAATAAATTATAGCAATCATGTTTTTAACTCTCATGATATCTCATCAATTATTTCCTAAAACTTAATGTTAGTCATCTTAATTGCAGGACAATTTAATGTATTTACAAAAATGCACTAATAAATTTAGACAAGTACTAAAATAACTTATTGTATTTTTTACTTGTTGCTGGTTTTACTGACCTTGTGCATAATAAGTCTGTTACATTCTTCTTGCAAAACAGACCTGCTCAATACACGCCCAAAGCTACGTATGCCAAAACCCAGTAAACTAAAACATAATGACAATCACATTTATAAGTTGAGATTTGCTCATCTCGTAGAACTAAAAAGCATTCAGAGGAAATGGAATTCAAATACTGAAACAAAGTCTTCAGCTTCACGGTGTAGAAACATAAAAGGTTAAACACGGAAATGAAGGCTGGAGCCCACACTGCAGAAACAGGTTAATGAAGATGCAGACCAACAAGATCAAGATGAAGTAGAACTAAACATGTTCTCATTACCAATCAGACACAAATTTTACCTCAATCCAAACAGAAGCATATCTGAAAGGTATTGGAATCCAGAGGGAAACAAAGCAAAAAGGAAAAAAGTCCACTTTTATCGAGACTTACAATATTAGGGGAAAACCAAACACCGGAAGAAGGAAAAGAAAGAACATAAGCTGTGCCCACACTAAAAATATGCTAGAATCTTAGAGGAAAAGCCATTTTAGGTACTACATACATTCTCATAAATCTGTCGGCACAGAAATTAGCGTTGTAATCTCTGCTTTGGAAATTGCAGGACTCGAGCCTCGCACAGTCAGCCTTCACTTGAGGATTTCACCTTCTGTCCAGGTGATATACACTGCTCACTTACCTGCTGGAAGAGCCCAGACCCATCAGCACCACCTCTGCTTTGTCTTTGATCCAGCTGTGCACACAGCACGAGTCTGGCCACCTAGTCCAGATGTTCATGAAGCAGATGCTTTTCAACACACCACAGGCCTGGCTCAGGCCCCAGCAGAGTAAGCGCAGTGCGGGAAGAATCCCCTTGCCGGGATCTATGCAATGCCAGCAGTTACATTTGCTCTTTGCCACACACCTCTGAAATGTCTAGAAGAAATTCTTATGAGGGCATAGAAATTTAAATGTGTTCAGAAGAGAATATTTTCCCTCCAGGCCTTCTATTGACATCTGCAGTCACCACGTACAGCAAGGGACCGAAAGGCCCTGGCTGGCTACACTGACTCATTCGATGCGTGTCTTGTTAACAGCTCTTACCTCTAATTACTGTTGCTTGGAAGGATGGGAGGACTGGCATGTAGAACACCCTGCTAGTTATATTTATTATACCGCTTTCTTTTGCCATACTCCAGCTTGCTTTCTTCCCTTATGTCAGAGTTTTTTCTATGCCCTCATAAATTATGTTTCTTACTTTGCTCTGCAGATCTCCCACGGGCACTAAGTAGGTGGATTGGTACCTATGAATTAGTCTTGGCAGTGCTCTTTTGCCTTCCCAGATCTGGTAGAGGCACAACGACTTTTACAATTTGCTCATTGAGTAGGATGTAAGGAACGATGACTAAACTATGTAGATTGAGTGCTGAACAATTTTTTGACAGCTTTCTCGTTTACTGACAATATCTAACATCAGAATATCTCCCAGACTGTACTGAGGTTAGCCTCATGACACTACTGCAAAGCAGGGAAGAATGTTATTTCCATTTTATTCATAGGGACTGAAGCCTGAAGATGCTGAGAGACTTACAAACTCAATTACAGAAAAAGAGATTAATTCTGACACCTCGTCCGCCGCAGTAAGTACTGAGACCTACAGTTCCCTACTCCATCCAAATTACACAAATCTGAAGTTAAATAGTCTCCCATCTGCATGTATTTGCCACCCACTTACTTCAGATTATCCCGTCCAAGTCTATTTTACATTACACCTCCCAAAACATTGGAGTTTCAATGTTGTGATATTTAACTCACACATGTGATTTTGCTGGTTCGGTTTTTTTCTTTTTGGCACTTCAGTTCAAGGCTAAAAGGAAACCACAACTACTGTTTTGTGAAGGGATGTTATAGATGAGTCAAAGTAATTGGAAGCATTTTAACAGTCTGATAAATTAAAAGACATGCATACAGAAAAACAGAAGAGGACTACAATTCTCTTCCAAAATAAAGAGATTGTTATGGGGTTTCTTTCCCCCTCCTTGTCTGATTTTTATTTAACTGGGTATATTAGAGCTCACATAATAATAATATTATGACTTGATAAATACATATAATATCTTTTATAGCTTGAAATACCTATAGCTTAGGCATTTAATTTCTTCTAAAAATGTCTAGATACTGACCCAATTAGATTTTGATACATAGATGTTTCTTGCTTACTGGAAATCTGGTAGCAAAAAGACTCTACATTTTGAATAGGCTCATAAATATATATTGAATTTAATTTTTTAATATACAAGATCCATTTTCCTATTGTTTAGTTGGTTTGCTGACTGCTTGAGAGAAATATTTTCCCTAAATATTTTTGTTTTGTACAACTAATTAGTCCATAAATCAGTACGTTGTAATATGGCAGAGATTACCCTCGAGCCAACAGAGAACAACTGATTGAACGTACTTACTTTCTTCGTAATTCAGCTATCTCCAATGTCTCTGCATTTTCTTCTGCTGCTTTCAAACATTGCCCTGCCACTCTTTTCTCTCTTCCTATTCTTCAAATGTATATTATTTAGCCAATAAACATTAATTGTATTAAACACCAGATTTTTCCTGTGTTTTGAACCAGGCTCAGTGGGCTGACAAAGTACATACCTAAATAACCAGATAATCCTAAAGCAGTCAGTATGATTCTGTAGTAGGAATTTTTGCATGCTTTCCTATTACTAGGCCATCTATTGATATTAAAGATGTCCCAAATCTTAAGCAAAAAATGTCTCTAAAAGAGAGGAGACAAACTGCAAATGTGAAATTCCTGTAACAGATGTCAAAGACTGAATTGGAAGTCATTTCAGGACGGTAACCCTGTTAAAAAACAAAGTGTAAGCACACGCTGAACTTGGAGCATGTACTTTAATAACACCAAAGTCCTCTTTAGTGTATTTTTTTCTTCTTAATCTATAATGCCAACTTTATTTTCTTCAAATGGCTTTCAATGGCTAAGACAAGGTAGGATTGCTCTGAGGCAGTATCACTTGTGAGCTGTATGCTCTTGGTCATCCAGCCCTCTACAGCTTTAAAAACCAAAACACAAAAACCAAAGGGACAGGCATGGCTTTGTCATCATTTCAGGAGACTTCAGTTCTTCAGAGTGGTAATTCTTGTGTGGCAATTAGTCAGCAGCCTTAGTACAGCTGCTAATGGAGATGTGCGTGCTGATAACAAAAGCTATCACTGTTTTTTTCCCCAGCTGTCAATCTCAGCAAAGGAAGCCAAGGGGAAGCGAAATGAAGATGAGCTAACCCTGCGTATCTCAAAACCAGGCCTCAGCGAAGGAGGAAATAGACTTACAAAACACTCTGAGAATAGCCAGAACTTCAGTGTAAATGGTGCATCTATTCTGAGAACAATGACATTTCATTCTCCAAGGACTGACCAGTTTGCATTTGTTAACAACCTGTTCCAGAATCCATTAAATGCGAAGGAAAGCCTCACCTTGATTTCAACAAAACAGAATCAGGTTTTAAATTAGATTGAAAAATAATTTCAGGAAAAGAAAAAGTAATCCCTTAGGCATTATCTCTCTGATCCTACTATAATCTGCAGCATTTGTACAGTTCCATGTACTATTTACTGTGCATTATTCTATTGCAGCACTTAAATTATTCTCATTTGAATGTTTCCACAGACCCAGCAGTTTTGGTGACAAATGTCTTAATTTAAGATGCTGGTCTGTATGGCAGGCACCATTTCTATCCAACAGAGAAAGGAACTCCCTAGCTGAAGCTGTTTTCACCAACAATTTGTTTGCCAGCAGCATGTTTTCCTGTTTAATCCATGTTAACATTTTGTTCAGAGTTATCCTAACTGGCATGTATTCTATCTGATAAACATCTCCTCCCTCACGGAAACATTATTTATTTATGACATTATTGTTACAGACAACTAAACAGCCAAGAGGGAAACACATTTGCTTTTCTACAAATACCTGCACATGCTGTTAAAACTGCATCATTTTTCTTATAGAAACATTTAAAATTTGGTAAAAGGCTTCCTAGGATGTCTTTGGTATCCACTGAGAACAAGGAACAGAGACAGACACATAAAGCAGTACAAAATCAGCAAGGGTTCAGGAGAACACAAGGAAAATAATGACATTTCAGGTTGTTAGGCTGATATATGAAACCTTCTCCTTTCCAGCCCAATTTGTCATGACTTCATGACTAAGTGAACTAAATGGACTTGAGATAAAATGATTCAAATCAAGAGTCTCAAATTCATTCCTGTTCTCTGTATCTTTGCCAGTACAGGAGCTGGCTGCTGTATTATGAGGAAAGCAGTACCCAGACACACACAGTGGGAGCGAACACCAAATGATCTCTGTTGGAGGTGACCGTGTCCCCAAGGCTGCTTCATGACTAACACTAAATTAAGAAGGAATAGTATAAATCAAAGTTACCAAGTGCCTGAGAAGCAAATAGCCTCAAATTCCCTCTCACTTCACCAGTTAGTACTACATGTAAATCCTCAGTGACAAAACTACATACTCATTTTACAAAAGGATTCCAAAACCTACAACTGTTTCATAAATTACACTAAAAGTTGTAATGAGTCACCAGTTTGAGTCTGCACTACATGGGACCGATCATCTTCCACTTCTTTGAAGTTCCTATTCCATCCAGGGCCTGTATTTTACCAACATGGGAAGATTTTAGTGCGTCTACCTTTAGTTTTCCCACCTTCTTTCTGTATTATCTGTGTCTAAAAGTGCAAGCTTCTTTACCACATAGATGCCTTCAAACTCTGTGGCACAGTTCAGGACATAACACATATCCTCAGTCACTTTTAACTGACATATCCTTGGATCTTGTCACACTGGGCTAGGAACTTTTCACACACAAAGTCCCTGCAGAGGCTCAAGTCAAAGGAGCAAAACAACAAAACCTGGGGAAAATGGACTGCATAGACTTTTGACAAGCAGAACAAAGGCAATCTTTAAAGATAAATAATACACCTACAGTTGAGTCTAAGTAATTCACCAAAGTAGAAATTTTTTAGTTTAGCCCCTAAATTTTTTTGCTGCACACCACTGCGCCTGAGAACAGGTCAGGTTCTGGTTAGTGAGTCTTGCTTACTTAATGCCTTACAAAAGAGGAGGTCTTCCAAAACTCAAAAGAACTAACCCCCAAACAAACAACAACTCCTCCTCCCCTGCACAATCTAGAAAAACATCTTGCTTCTAACACACCTTAGAACTTCATAAACTTCTTTCAACAGCGCTGAGCAAGTGGAGATAGTATTTATAACGCCGCCTTAGAATGACATGTTGGTTGCATTTGCAGACTCATTATTCACGTAGCTCCACTCCCAGCTGAAGACAGTGGGGCCATTGACTCAAAGGACAAGAGGCCAAACTCCAAATCCTTGCATCCAGTGACAGAACTGGGCACTGTGCACTTCATTCCTAATCACGTCTTGCACAAAACAGGAAGGGATGAGAGTTTTAAATAATTCTAAGCATAGTTCTTGGGCTTTAGAAAGAACTGGCTGTCTGGCTTCTTTAGCAGCCTTTAAAAATTCAAGATTTCATTGTTACCTTCATCATCATTTTCATTATACTCACACACACAGAGACAGACATGCAGAGCACTCTAAGCCCAGCACTGCTCCTCAGCCTGACATCTCGTGGCTGTGAGGGACATAACACTGCTGAAGCAAACACCCAAATACCATCCCCACCACAGGAGCAGACTAATGCCTGTATAATTTAAGCAAATACAAAACAGCTCTTGAGCAATGCAAGACGATTATTTCATTTGATTAGATGTGATGTGGTGTCAGCATCGTGGTCTGATAAGACGAACTGGCACGGAATTGTAAAGGTAAACCACAGTTACAAATATTGCAGAGCTTCGGTTAACTGGACTACAGCAGATGATATTTTGCTCAAAACTATAAGCCTATTTAATCTGAAACGAGGATTTCTGGAATATCTGCAGTTATTCTTTTGATACTACTAAATATTAGTTCGATTTTTGCCGCAGGAATGAAACCACTCCTGCTGCAAGAGCAAAATATGAGTGCAGCAGGCTACACAAGGAAAACGAATGTCTTCTCAGACAGGAAGAGAAATGAGGAAACAAAGAGTGGGCTTGCCTACATACATAGGCATAGCATGGGTACATGCCTGGCAGGGAAGAGGGGGCATGCTACTCTTCATGCTATGAAGAGTAACTGCTTTTTCTTTTCCTAAAAAAGTTGTGCTATTGATTCATTTTCAAGAAAAACAACTTGAAACTCAGGGGAAGAAAAAGATTCTTCCTTTTAGGAGGATTTGCTGCACTGTCTGAAGAGGTTTGACACTCACCTCCTGTTCTCCTTTTCTGGCATAGAGAAAAACAATCAAGCAATAACACGGAGAAAATAATTTCGGCAGTTTGATTCGTTTCCACACCAGATGTTCCCACATATATTCACATCTCCCCAACTCTCTTTCTCCAGCCAAGAGTGTGTGCAGCTGCTACTTCTGTAGTCAACACCAAAGCTATTTAACAGAGTTATTAGCAGGGGGTTTACATTATAGATCTCACCACTCTTCTCTAGGGGTCTGCTTCTGTTCCCATTGAAGTTAAGGCATCATTGCACTCATTATCTTCAGAGAGAGCCAGAGAACACTGCTGGAATATTTTTTTTTTTCTACTCTATTACAAACCTGCACTTTCACCTCTTCCAGCCTATGATTTCCATTACATTTTCTTGCTGGTACTGTAAGGCTGTGCAGCTGTTCACTGGCCAGCTCTGGGCTGTCATTCTGTGTGAAAGAGATTTCAGAGGCAAACAATTTCAAGAACCACCACAACAGGTAAGAACTGTTGCTTGTTTGTTAATTAAGCTTTAATGACCATAGATTTCAAGAAGTGGGAAGTACAAAGTTGCATCTCATTAATGTACCCCTGATGGAATAAACCTCAAAGGTGGACATTAACGTTCCCAGATGATAACAACATTCATGGGTTCAGGAAAATTCCCCCAAGGCAAGGAGTGGCTGGAAAGCCAGCCCCCCGGCTCTCAAATGGACATATTACAATAAATTACAGCTTCTGTTCATTTGGGAAAAAAAAAAAGTTCTTACTTAATACTGACAAAAAAACTGCCACAGCCTTTGAGCTCTGGGATTTGTTCTAATTGCTCTGGTTGTGAGTGAGAGGCTTCCTGTAACATGCAAAAAAAAGAAACATTTACTACTCCTTCCTATCTTATTAAGAAAGCAATTATATATGTTTGCATTTCTAGGAACTCAGTATCTGTACAAATTCTTCAGCCAGGTTGTCTTCACAACTTCTGTGTCTTGTTGCAGAAGACACACATGGAATTTTTTCATTAAGGATTTATGCTTTTTTGATGCAAATTAAAGGTGATCTGAGGCGGAAATATGCTGGTGGAAGCATTGCAGTAACAGCTGGGAAGAAGTCATCCTGTATACCCACAGTGCTGTCCATGGGGATTTTTTGCCACTGGGTTCTCAGAGTATGCATCTGAGGACCAGTATTTCCATGTGGATGATCGCATGGAAAACAGCATTGAAGATGAATAAAGGGCACTGGTTATCAGCTGAAAGCTGCCACTCTCCAGAAGGGACCTTTTAAACGTGTAGATGCCAGGTTAGCTAGATTACCTTAGATGACTAAAAGCATAAATAAGGAGCACAGCTTTTAGAAGGTAAGTGATTGCAGGAACTGGTCAGTAATTATGTGATCTGAGGAGGAGGAGGGATGGTCTGTTCCTACCCCTGAACTCCCTGTAAGGAGACAAGGCACGATGCTGCACTAGACCCACACAGTGAGGCTGGGTGAGTGCTGACAACAGACTGCCAAAGGCTTGGGCAGGTACTGCCAGCAAGAAAAATAAGACACATTGATAAAGTAGTCAGAGGGGCCTGGGACATGCCTCCTGCAAGCAGCACCAAGATATGCACAAAAGATTAGAAAACCCAACCCCCTCCCTCAGAAAGGCACAAGCTGATAAGCCGAGGATCTCTTCAGAACAAGGGCAGTGGGTATCATGAAACCTTCCCTCCTGAAGCCTTAAAGGGAAGTTATGGGTCCAACTAACTCAGGTAATTAGATGTAAATTATCATCTTGTTCATTGGACTTGAAATGTCACAATGTTTATCACTCTCCTGTGGTGACTGGTATTCTAGTAGAAAAATCTCGTGTAAGACCAGGCAGGAATTGAAAAGGACCCACAAAGTAAAATCATCCATTGTTTGCCTTCTCCTGGTTAAAGGAGGCAAAGAAGGGTGAAACAGCACAGAATCAGAGGCAAATTACATGGCTAACAGTGTCTGTATACTGATCACTGAGGGCAGAATGAACAAACACAAGCATCCATATTTAGCGTGTGAAATCTTGTTTTCCTGAGCTTTCACGAGTTCTGCCACTAACTTCAACGTAGCCACAATTCTATGCAGAAAAATGTATCAGGTCAAACTGTGTCAGAAAACAGACAGATCTTAAGATGTGAGGAATCCTGCATGCTTCAGTATTAAATAAAAAATCTTTGTGGTGGAATATTTTTCTTCATAGGAAGATTAAATCCATCTGCATCATACCATCCCAGTAGCTTCTTCCTCTCCCTCATGCACAGCTGACTGTAACTCCCACTCTTCTTGTTATAAGAGAGAAAACACGAGAGCCTCTTTCAGCTGCATTAGCGGAACTGGATTTTTAAAGCTCCAAAGATGCAGAAATTACATGGAATTCCTGAACGCATCTAAAATCTGGCCCACAAGTCCAGTGGCAATGAAATAAAACAAAGGATGTTTTATCGTGTTCCAAATCGCTCTTGAGAGATAACAAGTGAAAGCAAGCATGACCTGAGCAGGAAGGGTAGTAGGGTCTAGAAAAGCAAAGGATATCTTGCACAAGCTGAAATGGTGCAAGAAAATATCATTTGGTCCCTGTCTCCCAGGAATCGGAAAGCTTTGTCATCACAAATGCTTAGGGAGGCTATATGGCAACAAAGTGCTTCCCTTTCCACCCCCTTCAGCAAGCTCATTTCAGTGAGTGATAAAACACCAACATAAAAAGACTTCAATGAAACCAGGAGAGAGCAGATGTTAATTACCGCAAAATGGTCTCAAAGCCAAACTGAAATTTGGTTCGGTTTTGCACAATTAGTTGGGCAGCGCTCCCAACCAGTGCAAACTGCAGGGCGTGCAGGCCCTGACCACTTGAGGAAGATGTATGCAGAACCTGCCCATCCTGTGTAACTGAATGTCACCTCCGTAGTTATTACCAATTGCCCTTAAGCTAATGCATCATATGTCTTCTTGACAAGAGTAATGGCTGGGTTCTGACAACGAATAATTGCCATTTCAATTCAAAACGTTAAAATGTAACTGAAATCAAACACGAAATTATTAGTGAAAAATGTAGGAGAGATGACAGAAGTGTGTAACTTCACTGGAATTATCAGTAGCTTGACTGGCATTGCCTTAGTTCTAGTAAGGATTCAGTGCAGTACAAGCCACAAAAGCAAATGTAAATGGTAGTTACAGCACCGAGAGTCACTGACTAAGAGCTTCACTGCTAACCAGAGAACAGCCGTGCCCTAAATTTTTTCCATTCCCAACAAATCTAGTGCTTAATGGCCTAATTCTTCAGTTTTAAACTGTCAAACTATTGAAAACACTGTTCCAAAATGAGCAATAAGGCCATGTCCCTCAGGGTCAGCTGCTGGGCTCCCTCAGCACCCCCTTGCTGGGAAGTAAAGACGAGGGCTGAACAGTAAGTGCTGCAAGTCTCTCCCTCCAAACCTCAGACTTTTGCAGTATGCCATTGTCTCACTTTCAGTAATTGAAATTAAGCTCTCTAAATATTCCAATCAATTACATTTTGATTTACTGCCTTCCATGGCATTTTCCTCTTTCATTTATTGGTGCGCTTGACTTGTATTTCCTACAGGGACATTGTGTGATAGAATTATATGTCATTCTTTTAAAATGACTCTTTCCTTCTAGTACAAGTTTAGGCTGTACCCTGCAGAGTGCCCCTGAACTGATCTATCCTCTCCCTAGTCCTAGCAGCAATCTCCAGGTAGCAGTTTTTCCACCACAGCTATGATTAGAATACTGATCAAAAGCTTCTCCTGAATCCTGCCTCTATAGGACTGCACTAAGCATAACAAGGTAATGGAATTAAACCTCTTCCAGCACACATTTGTAAGAGAGTAGCGTCTGATGTCCTACATTCAAATGCACCAGTTGTAGTCCTTGTCTCCCCTTGAGGAAAAATGGATCCAAATCATGAGTGGACTTTCCCTGCCTATCTGCAGCACTGGGTAATCCAGACTTTGGGATTGTTCTTCCTACACCAGTCACTAATCATGGCCAAACAAAGAGAGAAGAGCCTTGTGCCAGCTGTGGGGCAAATGGATGATGGAAGTATCATCAGAGCAGCTCTTCAAAACCCACTGACTTATGTATCACCTTACTGTTACCTGTTCTGCAATAGTTGGAAACTTGGGTGTTTTCCTAAAAAATAATTTACAATATCCCTTTGTATTCTACCCAACCTCCAAAATACTCCAGCATTCAGACCCAGTGCTTCATCACTTGTACTCACAGAGATAATTTTTCTTGCGTACACACAGCCCTCACCCCACCCCTCACAAATACAATGTTTTTTCAGCAGCAGCAGAATTCTCAAAATCTCTAAATTAATCCATTTCCAACACTATAATGCAGACCGAGACTTTAAAAGAGGAAAAAGCCTTTGGGATAGTAATCTCTTCACTGCAAGTATCTGTTCTTCCTGTGTATAAACACTGCAGAATATATCCTTAAGTCTGTTGTTATTTGTTCTTGAAGTACCAGAAACTAATTAGGAAACGATGCCTATACTGTACCAACAATTCACAAGGCCAAAGAAAGTGATGGGGTGGAAACTTTTTGAAAATTTAATTAAACTTAGGAGAATCAATAAAACCATTTGTTTTATTCCAGCACCTGTTTTTAGGCAATAATATCTTCATGCTGCTGCTTGTTTGGTTATATTAGAAATTACATGATCTGCTCAGCTACAAAAAGACTATTGATTTGTATGTAATAGCAGAGAAAAGTACTGTCTGTTTACAAGGGATTCATAGTCACTGTGAACACTGTCTGTAAACAGGCAGGGACGCCAGTGTAACACAACATGCCTCAGAGGAAGCAGGCTAAACACGGCAGCAGCTCACAGAGCACACAGCCAGCACTAAGCCACGTTCTTTGTCAGGTAAGAAACCGTACAAGTCTAACAATATAAATAACACCTAAGATGACAAGCTTTTCAACAGCTCCTAAGAGGAAGATTAGGGAAAAGGAAGTAAGAGGAAAATAAAAGAAATTTGATAAACACGGTCACTTACCATTCAGGCAACTTTTTGTTATGTTACCCTTTCTATATACCTACTAGAAATTCTTAGGTACGCAAAGAATTCTAAGAAACACGAAAACACTTATCTAGCTACTAACCAGTAAGCACTCACTCGTCCAAGGCACTCCAGGGAGCAGAACTCACTGGTAAAAAGTTTTCTCCACTAAAAAGAATAATAGTCTGTCCTTGGCCATTTCTGACCGTACTAGAGAGCAAGGAAACAGTCAGTGAAAGTGGAATCTTTGTCACAACCATTACTCTGGAGAGTTTACAACATTTTCTCTATGGGATTTAAACAGAACATCTCAGAATCCTTGTTGACCATGTCTGCAAAACCCATAAATTCCAACTTCCCAGCAATATTTACAGTGTCTTTAGAAGCAGACATGGCCTTGTCTGATGCTACCCCAACAGCAGTATCACATCTCCCTGGCTCTGTTCAAGTCAGCAAATTGCCTGGGCACCTATAGACTGCAATAGTCCAGTTTCTACCTTCTGTTCACCTGGTTAGTGCATGACATTTCTACAAACAGGCCTCATAGCTCTCTAGTAATGATAACTGCAGGTTTATCATTTTCATATGTTTGGACTGAGGTGGAAACTTAATTGAAACCTTCTGACTTTGTTATACACTGGACAGTTGTTGACCATCTCTTATACTACGAAAGTAAGTACATGGAGGGTTGCTTTTTTTAATTAGTAATACTAACGTGTTTAATAAGAATGTGGTTTGTTTCTCAGTCTCAGTAATTTAAGAACAGAGAAACCAAGTAGCATCTTTTCAACTAACAGGTCTCTCTTGCCCTTTGGGTAAATTGTAACTGGATCCAACAAATGTGAAAATACTTGCATTTCTTCTGCATTTACTGTTGGAATCAGAAACCCAAAGCAAGTAATAACAAACAGGGAGGAAGAAGTCCCCATTAATGCATCTCAAACTTTTTTTCAGCAGATTCTTCACCCTAGAGAGTTTTGTAAATAAGCATCCACCATACAAAAAGTTGTTCTCAGAGCATTTCCTTTTATAGGCAAGAAGAACCAGGTAAAAGCAACAGATCTTGAATTTTGGTCTGCTTTACTTCTGACACTCTAGGATTACTGTAGGTTTTAGGCTCAGAGTTAGGAATGTTTACCTCTCACTGCAGTACATGAGGTTGCAGCCTGTGCAGCTCTGGGGTTATGTCTTTAACGCCAGCTTTCACATCAGCATGTGGTACAGGGATGCTGACCTGTTCCTCTCTATGCACTGAAGATCAGTTTGCTCGAGATGCAGCTTGAATATAATTTTCTGGACAGTTATTGTATGTGATTGCCAGAGAACTAAGACTTAACTCTAAAATATGGCCTCAGGCACCATCACTGGTAAAACTCATGCAGCTGAATAATTCTCAAGAGCACATACCCTAACTGAATCATATGGCTTCAGTTTGCACCAGCCTATGTGTTCTTGAGAATGAAAGATCCATGGTTACAACAGAACTTATCAGTTCCAGTCAAGCTTAAGCTTTTTCTGAGGTTGTTGGCTATATTCTATATCATCCATGGTCTCTGCTTCACACATTTTTTTCATTTCAGACGCTTAAAAGAAAATATAACATGACTCCACTACACTCCAGGAAGTGTAATAGTGAATACTGATCTTGAAAATAACCACATACATTTAAAGGGCATTGAGTTTACAGTTTTCCTCCTCTTCTAACAACCTATTTTTTTGCATGATCACAATGGATCAAGTAGAAGAACTGTACAAAATATTCTGAAATAATGTAAAAACTCTATAGAAAGTTCTGTTACTCAACAGAATGTTGTTAAAATGAGTGTTCAGTTCTCTCTTGCAACAAATTTCCTCCCAGCCTCACAAGAAGCCACGGAGTATCCTAGAAACCCTTAAGAAAAAGCCACCATTGAGTAGGTGACACAGTGATTCTATTTGAGGCTCTGCTCTCATCAAAGCACGCACTATAAAACATCAGTATTTTTGAAAAGAAGTGAAAAGCACAATATATACTAGAAATGCTCACTTTCAAAAACACAGAGCAAATTTTGATTATACTTAAGTGTGTGTTTTGCCACTGAATTTACTACTACCATAGGGTTTCTTTTCTTTATATATCCGCCCCACGCTTGTTACTGTGCTGGGAAGTGTTCTGAAAGCTGATCTATTATGTATACTTCAACAAGTTGAAGCTAATGCTCTACTAAGCATTTTTCACACTGACTATATGGGGAAAAAAAGTTACATGTTTCTTGCACGGGTAAGTATAGTAAGAAACCACTGCCCAAGGCAAGGGGACTCTCTGTGAAAACTTAACACATGCTGGCAAAACGCCTCTTGGTACTGCTTCCTAAAACAGGGATGAGGAATTGACTGAAGTGTTCTTCTGTTCATGTCATTAGACAAGAGGAGGAGGAACAAAGGATACAAAAGAGTGTAAGGAACCAGGGAAACACTACACAGGCAGAGAAGAAATGAGAATAAAAGACAAAGGATTTGCCAGAAACAGCCGTCTCTGGAAAGAAAAATGATTGTTCATCTGGAAAATGGAAAAATATGTATGTTCTTTGTAAGTATACTGATTGTACCAATGAAATACTTAATTTTTCCCACCAATTTCTTCTCCTAGAAGCAGCAAGATTCTCAACACTGGCTAAAGAATATTCTATGTGCACAGCTGAATGCACTATGTCACATACTCGGATCATACAGATATAGTTGTAACTTCACTGTCTAGATAACACAGGTTTTACAATTTATTAAAATATTGATGTATCAGTAGAGCAAATCCTGATATTTTGCCAACTCTTCGAAGGCAAAGTGGAGCCACACAAGGACCCATTAATATCAGCTCCAAAGTAGGCATCTATGTCACACTCAGGCTGAAGTGTACTGAAACATGTCCATGTTCTACACACCAGCCACATCAACAGGCTCTGGATTTTGCATGCAGGTTCATTCTGTGAGTGGAGACAGGCCAAGCTCCAATGACACAGGGAAGAACAAAGTGTCGTATCGTATGCCACTTGTTTTCCAAGCACATCCTGTTAGGCCACAGGTTAATCATTGTCACTTCATGCACCCACATATCACACAGCCTATTAATTATTACTTAATGTCACTACACTACTAGATTGTTTGATGAATTCTATTAGTAATTAGAACTGCTCATGCAGTGACATTCAAATAAAACTTCTCTTCACAGTGCATTCATTATGAAGAGCCAGAAAGAGAAAATAGCTAGGTTTTATTAGCAGCATTTCATTTAGACTACAGCTTGTTGATTTATTTCACTGTTAACTACAAAATACTCGTGACAATCCGAAAACTGAGACTAAATTCAGCTGCATGTAAGACAAGTCATTGCATCTCCTTATACACATTTAGAACAGAGAAAAAGGATGCCATGCCAAGAGCTAACACTGTTATTTATCTAGAAAAGGTCAAACAAGAAAAGGATGCTTTCAGACACCAAGTAGAATTAATCTTAGTGCCACGTATTCAACCATTTGATTTCCAAAAAGGAGTACAGTCAAGCTGATGGCTTGTTTGTCACTCTGTTTTATGGACAAATTTTAATATTACAGTACTTTTGCAAATTCTGCCTGAGAGCTAAATGAACTGGGTTTGTTTTATAAAAATGTAGTCTCTGATGATTTGAGGGAAGAATGCTTGAAGCAAAGTCATTTCTTTCTCACATCTGCCATTTTCTATCAGTTCAGAACCAAGTAGAAAAACATGGTACCTAAGCTGCCTTTCCTGTTAACTTTCCCTGAAATCAATACATATTTAAGAAAAGTTTTGATTTTGACAAACCTACATATGTTGCAGCAACGGCATGTTCTATCAAAAATAAACCTGTGAACTGCAATAATGCTCTTCAGCTCATGCCTCCCACTGCGAAGCAAGTCCTAAACACTGTGGTTTTACAACATTTTTACACTATGAGCTAAATATGACCCAACTGCATCTCCTGAAAAAACTGTTTTAATTCATAAACATTCAAACTCTTTGCATATTTAGCAGCCTGCTTGCTATGGATGTTCACCTTATTACCTTTCATTTACCTTTTCTCCACACATTGGTATAACATTCCTACGAGATTTTGGTAAACACCAGCAGCTGACTGAAGCATTGCACAGCTGCAAGGTAGTTACAGAAAGGTAGTACAGTAGGAGCTCCAAAAGAACACATGATGTGTATCTCAGGCATCTTTAATTCCATATAAACTATCCCTGACAGACATTTAGCTAACCACATCTGAAACATCTCCAGTGCTGGAGATACCACAACTTGCCCAGACAATTTTGTGTCTACGTAGCTTGTTATTCAGAAAACCTTCCAAAAAACTGAATCTTCTTTCTTCAGTTCAAGCTGTTTTTTTCTGTTAGTATTTACACTGACTAGGAACTGAACTAATTAACTGAACTGACTAGGACTGAACTAACAGTTCGGTCTCAAGTTATGTAAAACCTTTTCATTATTTGGATGCTATTGCCACACCCCCGTCTTAGCCTGTTCTGTAATTCCATTCAAACAATTCCAGTTTCTTCACATTTGTTAATCTCTTCAGGAATATTTTCAATAAGACTGTATCCTATACAGGATTTAGTGGCCAAAGCTGGACAAAGCATTTAAGCTGGAGCCTTACCAGAAATTAACTAAATGATTACTTCCCATTTCATAGATGATGTTCCCATCACTAGGCATCAAGACAGTATTTACCTTCTTCACAGTAAAATCCTATCAACTTGTTCTGTCCATGGTTTACTTTTAGTTTTTTCAGCAGTACTGCTGCTTAGCCATGGGTTGCCCAGCCTTAACTGATACAGACAATTCTTTCCACCTGTAAATAAAACTTCATGGATATTTAATTGCATACTCTTTCCTAAACTACCAGTTTATCAGTACCTGGGTGATCCGATCCTCCAGCCCACTCACAGCCCATGCTTGCATGATACTGCCTCAAAGTATTTTAAATATATTCTAGACAAACCCAAAAAGTATTATTTGTCAAGAATTTTTTGTGGGGAAATGTAAATTTGAAAAGGACATCCCTGAGCGTGGTATCTTAACTCCCTAAAGACATGCTGAGACCATCAGTGAGTTNNNTGAGTTGAAAGGGAAGAATGTGCAGGCTGGGAACCATTGCTTTTGGAAGCTTGTTTTTTCTAAAGCCACGTGTAGCCAAGCTCTTCAGTGTAGCACATAAAAGAAAAAACTGTGATCAAATATTTTCTGTAGCAATCTTTTGTATACCTCTGTGTGCGTGTGTGTGTATATATATATATATATACATATATATATATATATATATGTAAAAGAATATGTTTACTAGCATGCCCCAGAAGATATAAAGAGGGTTTTGTGCATCTGGTCTTACTGTATAAATTTGAGGAGTTGTAATCAAGTTCTGGTGACAGGAAGACTAAACCTGCATTCCTATATTCAGAAGAATTTACAAAAAAGGTATGTTCCCCCAGAGTATGAATCAAAATTGCCAAGACTGAAAAGCTGAATCTAGACTTTGTTTAGATTTCTCCAGTTCGATTTTCCACATCCTACCATACTGGAGATCAACTGGCCTCTTAATCATCGATCACTTGATTCCATCTCTACCTGATCCAATGCACATGTTTACATTAACACACAACTGTAAAAACCATAAATCTCTTTTATAAATCAAATCTCAAACTGCTATTGCATCCTCTACTTGCAGTTGTTCTCAGGAATAGAGCAGTTGATACAAAAGCTAATGAAAGTCCCATCCCACCCTTTCCCGAACAATAAAAATTAATACTACAAAAACAAAAATCAGGCATGACTGCTTTTATGACCTGCCTGTATTTTACTTCTCCCCACACATGAGTGGTGTAAATACTTGTGGGACTTGTACCACACCTCAGTTCAACTTTATAACGGGGACGGGAGAAGAGGTAGGAAAGATCTTTGTACATACCCAGGTAACTGAGTAGGGTGGGGGTCTCCTGGCACATTCCACATTATTAACAGCTACAGGCTACAGGGACATTAATTGTAAAACTACCAGAGAAAAGGTTTCTCAATTATACATATTTCCATTAGCCTTATGCACGAGTAAGAATTATAATCCTAGAAATAATACTGCATCTCCTTGAGGAGACCTTTTAATTGCTTTGGGACAAAAGACAACTAATTGAAAACAGATTTAGAGAGTTATCTGGTAAGACCAAGTGCAAGAGTCCTTGATTAGGACCACATTAGCAAATGTTGTCCCACACAGTGACCTAGGAGAATTTCTGTTTCCAATCCAATGCTATCAATAGACATAAAATATTTTGGGCAATGATTTAGAAAAGTTACCACACACCAGGTTGTTTCTAACACATATGGTGTGGTATCAACTTTTTACTTCTTGTTTTCTGGTCTTCTCTATTTCTGTTCTTCCCAAAGCCACATATTACACTATCAATATAAAAAAAACAGTTCTGGAAGAAGCAAACCAGCCTGATGCCCCTTGGTAAACAGCCACCTCCTGCCATTTTTTGTACCTGTAAGTTTAGTTATGGTCAGATTACAACATTTTAAAATGAACTCACATATTTTCCGAAAAGCAGATTTATCAGGTAGAAAATTGCAACCCAGAAAAAATCACCAACAACTCAAATATTCCAGGAGGCTTATTAAATAAAATCTAACTTCACAGTCGCATAAGCAGCAGAGATCCTCATAATGAATGGGCAGAATACACTACAGCAGATCAGGAATTATAAAACTAAATTAGAAACCCAAATTTCATTTGCTATAAAAACAAACGGCTCTTTGTTCTTCAAAAGGAAGTTGCTCAGATAATGCAATGAATCACCCTTCCGCAGTCAATTTCTGAAGCTTAATCCTTTCTATATTTCTTTTCGCTAATTATATATGCATCATACATTTCAGCGTTTTGTGAGAAAGTGGGTATGATTAACATCTCATCTCACAGCTTTAGGAAGCTTAATTACTCAAAACTACCCCTCCTCCATCGAGTGGACATGGAGGAAGGAGCAGAAATTCCACGGCAGGTTTCACAGCTTGGCTCCTGCTTCTTGTAGTGGCTTGGGACAGGACCGTGCGTTACACACACAAATACTCACGCACAGAGAGCATCCCTGCCTGGCAGCTCCCTTTATGCCTGTCCTGGGTGTGCCCCAGATGGTGCTGACTGCCACCATCCCAGCTCTTACAGCCACCATCCCAGCTCTTACAGCCTCGTGTTCTACATCTGCAACAAAAACAGTGCTGACAACACGCCGAGGGTTTAGCTCTTGGTGAAGTGTTGCACCGATCAAGGATATCTCTGTTTCTTACTCTGTGCCACGACCCCCAGTGAACAGAAGTTTGGAGGTCTTGAAAGAAAGAAGTAGATGACCCAAACTAACCAAAGAAATACTCTGTCATAGAATGCCGTGCTCAGCAATAACATGGAGCAGAGGGTGTGCTTCCTCTGTCACTCAAATGAAATAAGTAGTGCTCTGAAGAGAATAACTTGAATTTCAAAAAAAAACAGTAATGTAAGGCTCTCAGCAGCCCAGTTTCCAGCAAAGAGACAAGAATTAATAGAAACAAATATTTTTGAACTGAACACCAAAGTCAACAGAACAAAACGTGGGTCTGAGTCTGGGTATTTTGTATAAACAAGCACCACTTTTTTCTGGACGTACCTCTGTCTCACCTTTATAAATGGCTAAAACCTTGAGAACTGTCCTTTTCTTCTTCTTCACAGAGCATCTCAAGCTTGCCTGTGAGGCAAAAGGGAAAGGAATCCTGGTTGGCATAATTTTCGTTGTCAAGACAGATTTTTTTCAAGCTGAGATTTTTGAGCTTCCAAGCCTTACAATGGAAAAAAACCTATTGAGAACACAGCCACAAGTGGTCCTTGTGCCCTAATTACAGTGCTTTCTCAATTTCACACCCATCAGAGGGCACATCTCTTCTCACATACAAGGGGAAGGAGAATGTGACCGAGTGTGATACTGTTAACAACAGCATTTAATTGGGACACATTTTTGCATCCCACATTAGGTGTGACTCTTAGTTATGTGATATGTTCACGGGTGACAGGGAAATTATGCCTTGCATCTGCAGAGATGTGTAAATGCCTCATTAGGTTTAATAATTATCTGTTAGAAGGGCAGTTCTGCAAGAAAATCTCTGTTACTGAAAAATGAAAGGGACACAAAAAAACCCAACATTGCAACTGAATCACCACTGACCTTGCTGAATTAATTCACTTGTCCAGAAATATTTTTATAAACATATTAATAATGAATGTTAGCTTGTAAAAAATACATGAATGGACTACATCACAAAAAGGTTAGCCCAAGTAGCCCATGAAATCAGACACAGACTGTATTTTCAGACTCGAGCTCAATTCAGCCTGAATTTCTATGTTAATTCACAGATGACGGAGAAAAAAAGAAAGGTGGAAGAGGAAAGATGATGATGTGAAAAACTACACATAAAACTTTTTAGGCACAACTTCTTTTCAATCAAAAAAACTACAAGTATCATCTCTGACAGACAAAAGTCAATAGTATATGACTGATTCTCTATAGCTAAAAATATAGTAATAAATTCTAAAAAAACCAAAAACCACAAAATAAAACAAACCTCACCAGCTTCCCGGATGTGGCACAAGGCAAATTATCCTGACAATAAAAAGTTCTCAAGGAAAGCTATACTATCCCACTTACACCGACAGCTCAGTTCTACAGCTAAATATGGATTATATAAATCTTGGAAACCAAAACAGAACATTATCAACTTCTTACAGTGAGAAGGTGGTGAGACAAATGAAGCACAACCTTCACAGTAGCAAACTATGCATTTTGACACATACCATTAAACAAAAAAATTGACCAGTTTATTATATTTAACATATTTACAAAATAGTACAAATTAAAGTACTGTAACTCCATTATTGCATGACAAAAAAAAAACTCCATACAGGCAAAAGCAGCACATGAAAGAGACACTCCAGAATATTTAGGAAGTCTTTGGTACTCAAAATATAGTTTAAGATGCAGCATTAACTCAATCAATACAGGGCATTAAACACAGACAATGATATGTAGATTTACGCCACAAAAGTAAAGTTTACCTATGGCTTTCATTCTTCTCAAAGGATGACTACTGGACTCAGGAATTGCTTAAAAGCTTTACAACATTTTTAGGATGGAGAGAATACTCAAAGTGATTCTAAACCCAAGCTGTTGAAAATGACTGATATATTTTTCAACTCGGACTGAATTTAACTGCCTCTTCTCAGAACTATATGACAGTAAAGCAATAAACACTTCACAGACCTAGAGCCTATTCCTCTACCCCTTAAGCAGGCAAAACTGGAAAAGAATCATCTTTGTCTACTTAAGGAATACAGGATTAAGCTCACAATAGACAATCAAACTGCATGGCAAAACATGATCAAAGACTGTATACTCTACACTGCTGTACACATCATTTACAAAATTTTTATGCATCATCTACATATTTACAAATGCTCTCAATTATTCCATCAACTAATGTACTCAACACAATCACAGTTTACATAATTTTGAGGTAAATCCTTGAAAAGTTAGAGCATCGGCAGAATTTCATCTGCAAGGCTGAATCTCTCAAGCCGAGTTTTTAATGAGAAGCTCCTCTCTTTCCCTTGGTCACACACTGTATGCCAGGTGTAGCAGATGGGTAAAACAGTTGCAGAGATGAAGGGGATTTTTGGTGAATCCTCTGTGTTGTGCTTGATTCTGCTTGATGGCCAGGAAAGGCCAGAAAGAAGCAAAGAATCCTAGGGGCAGCCAAAGAGAAACCCAAATATGTACTAGCAGATTGTGCTCTGTGGACAAATAGTGGAGATTGTGTTGCTTGTGGACTAGGAAAACACTGCAGTGCTAAATCGTGCCGTGTCAGTGCACACTAATTGCAAGATGCCAACGGAAAAAGAGGACAGGCAAAAGCAAAAGAGGGGATGTGGGACAGAATGAATTAACTTCATTTAAGAGCTTGATTTTCTTTCAAGTTTTCAAGCTAGGCTTGACATTACTTAAATGTTCAAAACTGCACATCTGAAGACACCACCCACATTTATTTTAGCTTATAACTACATTTCTGCCTCTTCATAACTGCATTAAAACACTGCCTCACCAAGCAGTGGACACCACTTTACAGGGCCTGATTTTTCAGCCTGGCTAACCTAGAAATATTTTTCCTTGGGGATGTTCAGAGCACTGCAACAAGACAACTCCCTCATCAAACTGCCATTAACATCCCAGGCAACAAGAAAGGAAAGGACAGAAAGAAGTCTGCAAGTTCCATTTGCATTCACGAAAGGCGACAGAAACTCCTGTCTAACTAGGAAAAGACAGTTTTGAGTTGGAAGCATCGAAGTTCATCTGAATCAATCAAGAAGTTAAGATAAACACTTTTGTTCCTGACATTATCTCGCATTAGTATTTTCTCCTACAGAATAGGTCTGCGGTATTTGTTTAATGTTATTGCTGAAAACTTTCAACTCCTCTTGTCATGACTATCCCCCAGCTGCACTTTTATTGTCAGCTGCTTAAATGAAAAAAACTCACATAAAAAGGCTGGAGATGACAATAAAAAGGATCGCACAATTCCACTTTGTGGACGCTTTTTAAAGCAATACCACATCGCTACACCTTTTTAGAATGTCTTTAAACAGATTGTTAGAAGATTTAGGCCGGACCTCAAAGTAGCCAGATCAGTAATTATATATGCATGAATGCTACTCGTATTTACTGCATTCCTTCAGAATGTTTTTGTGAGTGTAAAATGGTTTGTAACTTGATAAGTAAAGTAGTTTGATGTCTCAAGACAAGCCTACTGACTATACTTTATGCCCACTGGAATGACTGAAATCTGTTTGCTGCATGCAGTGATAAGGAATAATAAGCCTTCATCTCCTTGTACCATCACAGATGTTAGCTAGAAGAGAAACGTTAAATATTCAGCCATTGCTAGTACTCATGGCGTAGTACGGGGTGAAATGAAAAGGAACAAAGAATTTTGTTTTCCAGAGATCTTCTGGGAAGGTGAGGGTTGGACTTCGTACTGATCCCCAGTGACGGCAAACTGGCAGCTTGTTTCTTGCACAGCTCTGGGTAAGGTAATAATCTGTCAGCCCAAACTTCTGTATAAATCCCAACATTAAGACTGGAAGGTTCAGACAGACAAAAATGTTGCTGTTTAAATACTTAACAAGACCAATAACACATTCAAGATATAAATTTTTACAATCCCTGAAACTGCTGGTCAGCAGAGGATAGTTTTTAATTCATTCGTCCTCTTCAACATAAGTTGATGGAAACCAGCCCACCTGAAAAGGAGAAAAGCAGAACAAAATAATACATGAGATGCACAGGGGTGTTTTTTAATGGCTGAACTAGGCACAACAAGGATGGGTCTGTTCACTAAATATATTAATAAGATTACAAAGATAAACTTGGCTGACCTGACACAGTGAGGGTAAGTACCCTTTAGAGAAGACTAACTTGCACATATGAAAATTTGGAGACCAACACCCTCTATGTCACTTCCTCCCCTCAAAAATCTAAAACACATTTGTCCAGATTGGAAGTCTAAAAATTCAGAAAAATGCCAAGAGTGGAAGTAGTTTTACTACAGGCAGGACATTTTTCTTTTTCGAATGAGGAGTTAAACTTTTAATAGGCTCCAGTCAGGTCCAGGGAATCCTCTTAAAGGAAACAGTGACTGATTTGATTGCTTTACATGGAGTTGAATTCCACTGCCACCAAAACAGGTGTTACACATGACAGAACTAGACAGCAGAGTCTAGTGTCCTACACTTCAGAAGTTACAAAGTTATCTACATTCTGAAATTAATGATGTGCCAAATAAGGATTATGTAAGACATACAGTGAGACAATGTCATCTATTTCTTATGTTACGGATTTGCTTTAGGTTTTTTCAGACTTTTATGTACCTCAAGTCAATTTAACATTCATGAAAGAACTCAAAACCAAACCTAGAGCATGACTAGAAGGGGTAACTGCAGAAACTGTCAGACTACCTTGCCAAAGTGTCTCCAGAGGTGAGTTTATAATGTCAAGTCCAGGCTATGAAAGCCACCAAGGAATGCTAGCATGTAACAGGGCATCCTTTAGAATGTGGACAGCTGCATTAGAATGAGTTGTTCAGCTTTCTTCACGTGCAAAGTGCATATAGCACGATGGGTATGTCTTCTGCTTCCCTGTTTCTTCTGGTCTAGTTGATTCCTATTCAATAAGCTTTAACCATTTCACTTTAACATAACCAAGCTCATGTACACAATAAAAAAGTTCTCCAAATTGCATAAAGCAGTAAGTCTGGACATTCACTTCAGCTGGACTCGCAACTCTCATTTCCAGCTTCCAGACAACCTCCATTCTTCCACCTCACACTCCCTGACCCTGCATCTCAGTGCTTTAGACATGGAAACAGCAGTCTCAAATGCTTCTGACTAATCTGCATTAAAAGGCAGTAAACGAATACTGAAACAGTAAACCCTTATAGGTCAAAACTGAAACTTCACTTCCAAGTCTCAGAGCAGAGCGTAAAGTGAGTTCATAAAAACCCCTGCTAAAAATGTCACTTCATACGGGCAACATCCGTGGAGATCAAAGAAGCAGCCCCCTATAAAAAGGGTGGTTGATTCCATTGCATTGTAGTCTGGCAGAAAGATGTGGGAAATCATTCTGTGGTAAAGTGCTAAACAGAGTTCCACAGCACCAGGAACCTGACCCCAAATATCTGTCTGCAAAACAGTTCAAGAAAGGTCAACTGTAGCAGTGCTATTATTTTCCAACCACATAACCTTGCCCAAATATTCAGCCTGGTAGGTCACATTAAATAACCAATACTTCAGATGCTGGGAAAGCTACCTGGCAAGAGTTCTGCCTGGCTCCTATGAAACAAAAATGAGAACAGGTTCCATCTTGTGAATTTAAATACACGATGAAGGTTTACCATGTAGGAACACACTTTTTCCTTTTTTTTCTTTTTTAAACAAAATCACTGTCAGTGAAGGCAGAAATGAGACACAGGAAAAGAAAAAAAAAATAGCCTTACCCTCCCATTTACTTCACCTCTCCACCAGCCATTGGCACTCATCTTGGTATAAATTTTGACAACGTCCCCTTTCAGTAAGGACAGCTCTCGCATGTCTCGTGCACAGAAGTCGTACCTGGCTATGGCAATGCCTATCACCTTCGGGCTTAGCACTGAAATGAAGCAGATGGTGATATTATCAGGGTTGGGTAAATGAAGGCTACCAAACTACTGTAAATAGAAATACTGGAAAATACAAAACCAGGATTCCACAGCAATATACACTGGCATTCATTTTAAGCAAAACATCTGCACTACAAAGATCAAGAAGATTTAAATATAGGTGGATGGTGTAAAAGCTGAAGGGATTGTTTTGGGATTTTTTGAATAGTCCTTTTTATTTTTAGAAAAAAATCAAACTAGATGAGCCGTAAATAAAATATTCCCCACCCTGAGATTACTAAATACATTTGCAATTATTTTATTCCTGTGCTTCATAATAAAACTTGCTGCCAGTTATATGCATCAACATATTTTACAGGTCACTAATTTCGTTCCAAAAGAATTATTAGCATTTATAGTTGATTTAACTTTAGACCTCTAATGAAGCAAAACAAACAGAATAAGGTGCTGTTCTTTCAAAAAAACAACTCCCAAGTTAAATATTAATGCACCTAAAACAGGAAGCTAACATCAGCATGAGTAAAAAGGTACAGACTTTCTACAGGAAATTTCCACGGATCATTTGTCACAATCTGCATTAATATTGACTGATGTAAATCTATCCTTCTCAGGAGTTTATTCTGTAAATCACCAATAAATCTGTTCTACAAAATTAAGGTTCAGTGAAATTAATACTTTAAAGTTTTAAGGTACATCAATATAGAAGAATTTTGCCAATGTAAAGCCCAGACATTTTAAACAATAAAAAGCTGTTAGGAATTTTTAAAAAGCAAAGGTGCAAAAAGCCTCACTTCAAAAAGCAACCCCTTTTTCCAAACAGTTTTATAGGAAATTATGTGTCCAACCCTGATGTAGAATGTCTAAACTTGCAAAAGAAATCCTCAACAATTCCAGTGTGAGGACAATAAGGAGAGAGTGGGCATGGCCTGACAGATAAAAGACCTTTGACTTGAGAAAGAACATCTATTATTTGGTCAAGGCATTTCTTAGGGTTTTTTTTCATGAATGCCACTGTTTTCCTATGTAAATCACTGTAAGAGAAGTTCACGGGCACAGGCAAGCCGCCTACTGAAAAGATTTCAGAAGAATTCACATGATCATGATGGATGACTTGATATAACGTACATAGAAACATCTCTGTCCTCAGAACCCTTTCGAATTTCTTAGAAATGCCCAATCTTCATTAGGAAATGCCATTAAGATTCTAGTTTAGCAATGCCCTCAACCATGTAATAAAAAGAATTCATAGCTAGTTGCCTTTAATTTAAATCAGGAACCCAAAACATAGCAAATGAGCTGGGAAATCTGAACAGTTCAGCTCTGCTTGTGTCTAAGTTTTCTTCTGGCCCCACTGGATCACAGATACATAACAGTATTAAAATATCTGCAAATCAATATATGTTCAAAGCTTAAAGAGAAAATACAAATCATTTATTTTAAAATAACAAGGAATAGTATGTTTAAAATATTATTAGATATATCACAAAAATGGAATGCCTAAAAAATACTTTTGACAACAGATTATGCCCTATTTTCTATCACGTCACTAAAGTTTAGTCCAACATTTCTGACTGCTTATGTAGAGTGTGTTTATCAGACACTTGATAAATTATGTAAAGGATGCCATGTAACAGAGAATCAGCCTCTCAATTTTTTGCTTATACTGATGTTGCAAAAACTTAGGTGATATATTAAGCACATTAAAGTTCAAACATGCTTTTTTTCCCCTCTTAGCAAGTCAGGTATAGATGCTACTTGTTTAGATCCTGACATGAATGTAATGTCCTATACCTTATCAGCATTGCAGTAATCAATTTTACAGGGAAAGAGCACATCATGGGCAGCAATTGTTTTGGAGAAAAAAAAAAAAAGAGCAGTTATTGATTGTAGGGTCAGTAACCATTCCCAGGTGTGCAGCAATATCGCTGGCAGATTTGGAGAAGCACTGCAGGATGGAAGGAGTGATGCTGGGGAGCAGAGTATAATTTCAGGTTCTAGAAAGAAGATAAAGGGGCAAGGAAAAACATTACAGGAAGCAAAGATGAACAAACTTTGGAAAATGAGGAAGAAAATAACTAAGAAGGGAAGAAATGCATAGAGGAATAATAAAGAGGGAAAACAGCAAGGAAAATTAGAGAAGAAAGAGGAGCACATCTGGGGGAAAGGAGGACTTTTAACTCTTTTTCAAGTCACAAAGCAGAGAGGAAAAGGAGAAAAGCAAGAGAAATCAAAACCATATATCTTCAAAAGTCTTGAGGCACAAAGTAGCAGAATTTAGATTAATTTAGAATCCAAGATCCATATTTTCAAATAAAAGTGAAGCTCACGATAGGAAATATATAAAAGGAAGCCAGATGAGTGATGGAATACAGGAAAATGACAGTGCTAATTTTGGAAAAAAATATTAACCATATCTCTCTGCTGACAGAGTCACAAAAACAACTTGAGTAGAGACTATCAGCCCTGAATTCCCAATTAGTGCTGTCCCAGGATAAATAAAACTTGAGTGAAGACAACACATGGAAAGGACATTTGTACAGATGGGAGAGAGAAGGAACACTGAGTGAAGGACAGAAAGAGGATAGCCACAGAAAGAAGGAAGAGAGAGAATGGGATTAACAGCAGAGATCGATGGAAAGAAAGGGCCCAACAGGTGAATGAATGTGAATGAGAAATTAAAGAGGGGGAGAATAGAAAGTGATAAAAAAGAAAATCAGCTGTTGAGAAAGCAGCAATAAATAAACCTTGTGTGTTAGGAGGAGATACTCAGAGAACTAACTGGACATAGAGTGAGAAATCCAAAGGTTGTGAATAAAAAGTACATGTGTGAATGAGAAAAATACACTTTTACTAAATCTGGCCTTTCCTTCTGCAAACAGATGATGATGACTACAGGGAACTATAATCAGCTTTGATTTACACTGGAGTATGTTGGACATTAACAGTGAAATAGATGTGCTGTATTTTAATACTAGTTTGAGCCACTTATGAAGCATCTAGGGTGCAAACAACAGAGGTTCCCCACGATCACAGCAGGCTAGACTAGCTCACATGCTTAAATTCCATGAAGGTCAATGTACTGTTATTAAAGCTGTGAGTAGTTGTTTCTCTCTCCTTGTGCTCTGGCCTCCTCATAAATCTGCAGCCGTATGCCCTGAGGGTTGCTCCTGTGGATTACTTTCCATGCTCCTTGAAGCCGTGTACATTTACTTGTACATTTACTGTTTCACCAAGCCTCAGTTCTGTTACCCAGGCACAGGCAGCACCTTCAGCAGTGCTCAGTAGTCAGCTTAACCTTCTCCTGCTATTACCACCTTGCATATCAGCAGAACTAAGCCAGCTCTGAAGATACTTTTGAAAAAAATACTGGCAATAAAGAAAAGAAGGTTTAACTACAAACATACGAAGCAACACAGCTTAGCAATCAGAATATAACGAGTAGGTAAGGTTAATTAAGAACTGCAGATCAATAATTTCCTTTAATATTTTGTACTTGTGTAACAAAACACTTAACCTAGCATATTGTGATATGCAAGACATTGAGTCTATACCTATTGTTATAGTCATTAATGAATTTTCTGATACAGCAGTTTTTCATATGAAAAAAAAAGAAATGTAATTATAATTTGTTGAAACCACATATGGGAATATATGGGAATGTGTGATAGGCTTAAAGTAACTGAGTCTTGATTGCTGTTCTATCACTGTAAGCCACTGCACAATTTTGTTCTCATGGAACAGATACCAGTTTCAGTAAGAACGGAATTTAGAGTCAACTGAGCAGCTGAATGCAAGATGTCATCTCCTATCTTTGCCCAAAAGGACAAAAGCTCACAGTATTTACCTTGAACAAAGGGCTAAAACTTAACTCCTCCTTGTTGTTTCAAATCAGGTGAGTGCTTCAGAGAGTCCAGCGAGCATCGTGACCACAGGGCAAACAGCTACACCAAAATGGCTTTCTACTCATCTTTTCTACACGTGTCCCCTTTATAAAAGCAAATGTCAACTGGGAGAGCACCTTCTAGCTTGGATTCTGAGTCATTGTTGTGACTACTGAAAGGAAGTAAAAGTATCTGCCCCAAAAATATCTATACATAGAAATGGGGCATAGAAAAGGGCATAGAAATGGAAGAAACAACTGAGGGGCAAAACATTCAAGTGCAGTCTAAGACATGGAGTTTGAAATCCCTGGGGTGAATCAAGAGAGGGGTCATCAGAGATGCTCTCAGCACAAGTAAGCACAGTAACCATTCTATTACTGAGCTGCCATCTACATCCTTTTCCCCTCAAGAAACTATGGAAAGCCTCAAGAATCCTTCTCAGAGCACTAAATAATTTGGACAGCTTCTGTAGGGCAGGTGTAAAACATACTGCCCACTGAGATCTTGATGACTACATCTGCATTTGTGTATGCTGGACACCTCCCTTCCCTAGTGCAAAAGCCAGCCTCAACCCTGATCTGCACAACCCAGGCAGCATCCTCACCCCCTGAACACAAAGGCAGGCCAGTGTAATGTAAGCAAATGCTGCATTCTCCACATCAGCAGCTCCTTCCATGTGCTCCTCAAAGGCATTCACCTTTCCACTGGCAAAATTCTTCTTAAATTGTCCAGCGGTGCAGTTCACCTCTTTGAAGACCAGATCTTAGCGATCAGAGCAAGTCGCACCCATACTGATGCACTAATTGAGGCTGCCAATGGCATTACGTTTAGCATTTCTATGCAGTCTCTTAGTTTGAAATGATTGCATCTATTAAAGCCAGAGATGGTTAAATGGAAATAAAGAAAACGATATTTAGAAAACAGATGGGCAAAATTAATTAACAATGTTAATGCAGAATTTAAAGAAAGCATTCTCTACAAAAAAAACTACTGTATTCTAAGATGCTACTGCAGTATGGTTTGCTGCAGGGATGGGACGAATATATTATTTACCAACAAGCAGTAAGATTTCCATATTTGTGCATTTGAACAAATACATTAAAAATATATAGTTCATAGATGTCAACTGCATAGCAAATTAAGAGTCGAGTGGTCACTGATGGAATCTGCTGCAACTATTGAGCTTTGCAACACCTATTCAAACTGCTTATTGCAATAAGCAGTAGTAATTCAAAAGTTTAAGAGTTTGATTTTTGTTACACTCCAAGAATAACACGTAATAACTGTTTTTGGAGTCAGAGAAGAGCTGAAGTATTAGATTCGTCCCTTCCCTCACTTGCTCCACACAGAAACAACAGAAGCAAATTTAGAAGAAATATAAAAGCAGTAAAGCAGTACCTGACCAGAAAGGAGTGGAGGAAGGGGGAACAAAGCTGTAGTCTGGAGGAGTTACAAAAGAAAACCCACAGAACAAAGAAGGGGCTTAGAGGAAAAAAAAAGAGAAAAAGAGAAAAGCAAAAGAACATTGAAATATTGGCATAAGATTTAAATAATAGTTTTTTAACTATATAATCCATTGATAATAAGGAAACTAAGGTTCCCTACTAAGGATGTCTGCAAGGAAATTGACTGTAATAACCAGAAAATTTGGATCTATGATTTAATTTTTAACAATTGCATTTTTCAAAGAGTAAAGTAGGAAGAAGTCACCCATTTAGGGTTTCAGAGAAGCAAATTGTAACTGCAGACTCTTGCAGATATTTTCAGATTTAACAAAAGGTTTTTTAATTCTTTGTGTGCCCCACTTCTTACCATTACAAAAGCAAGAACTCATGCATACATAAATCCTCTTGAGCCCAGCAAGACTAGTCACATGCCCTTAATTAGGATATAGTCTAAGTTGAACTGGAGTCCCATATTACGGCAGGGGAAAAAAGTATGCATTTTGCCCTGTTAATCATTAACATCAATAGGAATTCCACAACTCAACTACATCCTCTAAGGCCCAAACAGTACTGCTCATATTTGCAGTTTCCCCGACTTGCAAAAAACCCCTCGAGCAAACAAAAAAAGGCCTAAGCTTGGCCTAGGCAGAACCAGCACATCATCCTAAGTCCCTATAGCAGCTTCCTTGGGTGAAAGCCACAGGTGCTCTTGCTCTATTGTCAACAAAATTAGAGGCAATGTACTTTTAAATGCAAAATTTAGATGAAGTGAACTAGAATTGCTTCAAGTGAAACTACAGTTTCTTGACCTGCTCTCATATTTTGTCCCTCTTTTGAAGAGGCAATAAAGATATATAGTGTGCATGTCTAATAAAGTTGGGATCTTTGCTCCCAGCCGTGATTTGGAAAGGTACATTCATCTCAACTGGGTAAATGATAATGTAGCTTCTAAATTATAGCTAATAATATCTGTAATTACTGAACAAGAGTTTTCCTTCAAAAAATAGCAGGGTTATATTTATCACTTGCAGCTACTTCTCTGAATTTGTTTTGTGACTACACACGAAACACGGTAATTTTGCTTGAAAAAGGCTATTTGCAGGAATGGTGACTAGAACGATTTTATGCAAGAACCCATGGTGGAGGTAATGGTACCGTTTTGTGCATCTTACCCGGATGACAACAGATACATTTGTGACAAGGAAACTACAAGCATGAATAAAATAAACAGGACTGATACTGTATTTTAACATTCATAACTTATTGATTTAAAAAAAAAAAAAAAAAAATCCCACAACACAAACCAACAGCATTTTAGGTTAGTGTCTCATAGGACAAAAACCCATTCTCCAGGACCTCTTGCACTCTGGAAACTCCCTTCTGATCCGTCACAATGATGACCCTTTCTCCACCTCTAACACTAAATGGACTATGGGATGCCTGAGGTTACCTGAGGGGCTCCTTTAAACTGGAGACAATAACCCCAAGTGACAGCTCTGACGGGAACTGTGCTACACAAACCAAAAGGGCCACTTGACTGAAGAGCAGTGCCCATTCTTTGAGGTGAATACTCGCCTTTATTTCTACAGAAGCACAATGGCAAAGTGGAACAGCAGCACACAAGAACACAGCCAGGCTAGGTGCTATATGGGGGGTGGCTGGTCCTTAACTGAGCAGATTTTTATCCTAATTTTTCTCTCTGATAAAGCTGGAAGTTTGGTTTTACGTGTCAAATTCTGGACAAGTCAACCTATGTGGGCAAGGAAGTCCTACTAGATTTCTACAGATAACTGGCCTGTCTTGATGATAGGGGGTTGGTGTTGGCTTTTAAGGAGAAAGGCTGAATTCTTTTGATTCCTTAAGGGTTGGGATGATACTTGCTTTGTTTTACTTTACTAACAGATACCTTTACGCAGTTAACGCATTAAGCAGTAGGATGTCATAACTAATTAATATACCTACTCCTGGTTAACAGACAAAGAAAAACATCACTCAAGTAGTGCTTGGCTTCATGAGTTAGGTTACTTTAAAATCTAGATTTCATAAAGATTCAAATTTCTCAATATGATTGTGCTCTGCATCAGCAAATCAGAATAAAAAGCCATTATTCTACTCCACATAGTAATGTCCGCTTTTCCTCCCTTTTTGCCTTTATTTCATTTACCAGTTGATCATCTCTGTAATCTAATGTAAGAATCAGTATTTTTCTGTGTAGCAAAACAAAATTTGATCATACTGTGTGTGTCTAGAAAAGCCTAAGACTGAAAAATTAGGAAGAGTATACCATTTCCCAAAAAATCTTCCCAATTAACTTGAATTCCTATATTGACAAAAGTAAATATCTGACAGCTTTCTACAACCACATTAAAAGTGTACAATGAATACCAGAACAATAGGGGTGACTTCTGCAAGACCAGGAGACTGAAAAGCAAAGTTCTAATCCAAGTGGGAAGCCAAAAATTGGAAAGGCAAAATAACTATCCCACTAAAATAGAGATTTTTATTCTAAAAAATTATTCTAAAAATCAAGTAGATGCTGAAGCAAGAGTCAAATTCCCTGAAAATTTAACAAGTTACAAGGCGACTTGTTATGATTCATATTAGAAATTACAAGTTAAACAAAATGTCAGTTGTTTCTCTTTTCCCATATGGGCAAATGAAAACATAGCAAATACAAAAAAAATTTTACATACTCCTTTCTCACTCTTTTCTGGGAAGTAAAGTCAATTCAGTATTGCCATTCAATTTCACAGCAGCTCAAAGAACTTGGCAGCAGCAACTGATAAAACTCTGTCAAAGTCTGCAGTGGTTCAGCTAATATTTTTTGGAAATACCTTTCCCACTTATTCTGTCAGTTATATATCCTAAAGATCAGCTGTTTTGAAAAAAAAAAGCTGACGTCTTTTCAAAAGATGGCTTCATTTAAAAATCCAGATATGTGAATAGTATAGAGAAAAATACTGCGTTAAACCCAAATCCTTCTTTAAGTCAGCTTCAAACTGTCAAAGCCCATTGCATTCACCAGCTTCAGCCCCGTGCTGAGCAGTTGCAAAATTGAAAAAAAAAAAAAGGAAAAGTGCCCCTCTGTCTCTTCAGCTACTTTGTCTGGCTGCCTTTCAACAACTGTTTTTCTTGCACTTGCATTATGTGGGAAGAGATCAAAAAAATCAACCCAGGGCTGTGAAGTAAACTCCATGTCCAAGTGTTGCCCCACGACTTACTTGCTTCCTCTACTAAACTAAACCACAGCCTAAAGTCTCCCAAATTCAGCCCAGCAGGGTTCACACAGCCTAGATAGGCTTTCCTTACATCAACTTGGTAAAAATGAACAAGACAGCTTAAAAACCGAGCAGAGTGACCCACAGATGGACTGTTAATCATGGACATTTTGGTTAAACAAACAAAACAAAACAAACAAGAAAGCAACAACAAATACATCACCACACTCATGGGGACACACTTTACTGTCCAATCCATTAAAGGAAGTGTCATTCAGAGTCAATCTAGATAAAGCTGTAGAATTATGGAAATCTATTCGATTTTACATGAGGAGTTTGAGAATCGGAAGGTTTTTCAGACCAGTTTGGTCTAAGACAAAACCCACAGTTTGACCAGCATAGTTTGTAGCATTAAAGGGCTGATAGTTACTGTAGCAGATGCACTTCCTCATCCTCTTGACTAAAATGAGAGCATCCCACAGTCATTTCTCTTGCTCTCCCCCATACTGCCTAAAAGATCTTGTAAAAGATGATGGTTTCTTTTGTATGATGACTGAAGTTAATGAGGATGTACCATAAATCTTGTATCCTGTAAAGCAGGAAATGATTGAGCTCTTGCAGACTCAGAAGTTGGTGGACAGTAGAGATACATTCTAACTGGCCAAATAAAAAAAAGAAAAC
>VZTA01007303.1:197894-255548 GCA_013398855.1 Mohoua ochrocephala | reverse complement strand
TTATTTGTGTGATTCTGTATGTGCCCTGTGAAGATACAGTGCTCCCACTTCTTTTCAGTGTCAGTGCACTCCCTGCAAAGGGACTTCACTTTGCAAAGGACTGTGAGTAGCCCATTCCAGGAAGAGTAAAGGTTTTTCCCGGGGTTTCTTCCCTGAATGTGCTGCTGCTAAATTCAATAATTCCATAGCAGTAAAGAGGAGATCTCCCCAATCTGTTAAGTCAGAAAGAGTGCAGGCGTGGGGGATTTTTTTACAAGGAAAAGGCTTGAAGAGATGAATCAAATGCAGAGGGAGGACGCTTTAAACAAAGCAGGAGAGTTTAGGTTACGTGTGAATTGCATGGTTAATGAATAGTTTAGTGTCAGACTTAGAACTGTTTAGAAATAAATGTGTGTAGAGCTGGAGGGGCATGGCTGTGTATCGTTGTTTGGTGGGCAGTGTAAACCGTGCAAAAATGTGTTGTGCCAGAAGCATTTCTAGTTTCCTGCCACAAAGGTGTTTAATGTGTACCTGGTTTTAAAATTTTAAATTAAATAATGGGATTTATTTGAGGAGACTGTTCACATCTACCAACTACCTTAATGCTTCCTCAGGCAAAGCAGCTGGTGCTATCAAGACCTTGAAGTGGTCACACTCACACCTCTCTGTCTGTCTCTATATTTCTCTGTGTTTTCATAATTAAGGAAATATTTTGGAAAGACTGCCCTTGTGCTTCTATAGATTCTCCTCTGTGTGTGTTTGTGAACCAACCCTGCATAAGATGACTTTTATCCTGGCTAATAAATCTGCTTCTCAAAAGACGATCCTTTTCTTATTTGCAATTTATTCTTCTTGGAATATGCAGTATTGGGTTTAATAGAGGGTGTCTGGGTAAAAGGAGGGAGTGCTGAAGAGAAAATTCCGTGGAGCCTGGAGAATCCCACTGCAGCAGAGTCACTCGGGCCTCTTCTCTGTGGTTTTGAGTGTGTTTTGCACCATCCATAAGATCTGTTGTCTCAAATCTGATAATCCAGCTCTCTAGTAGCAGGTAAAATGTTGGAAGGTGTCAGGATTTAGCAGATTGAGCAGGAAATCAAAGATAAAACAGTTTCAAATTGCATAGCTAGGGAGATTCTAGCAAGAATTTTAATCGAGGTTCACCTATCAGTTGTTTCTATTGTAATATAATTTGTTGATTCGATGCTTGTTACCCTGGCTGTAAATCAAGCAACATGAATTTTGGAATTTTTCTAAGCAGAACTTAAGATCGTTTAAGAATGATTCAAGATGTGTTCAACGAGCTTGGAACCAGCTGAAGTTATCCCAGAAAACAGATCCCAAATAAATTGAGGAGTTAATTTAATAACTTCCCTTCACTCCAAAAAAAAAATCATCAGGTAAAAGCAGCACTTGCCAGAGCCATTCAGAGTGAGGAGCAGGGCCATGTTCTGCCTGTGCTGCAGAACTGGAAAGAGGGAGGGGAAAAAACACTGAAGATGCTTTAGTAGTATTTTTTTTAAAATTGGTTCAGTAGTATTTTAATATCCAACCATTTTATTTAATATCTCCAGTGACAAAGTGCGAGAGGAAAATAAAATTGCTGAAAAAGACGGTGGTTGCTGTAGAGCCAGTGAGGTGAGATTTGATTCTCATAAGGAAACCTGAATTCCAGCATTTCGGTTGGTATTGGCATCCTTGGGCAGACAAGATTCCATCCCCAAATGGAGCAATTGTTCGCTAAATTGAATTTAAAAGATTTTTGCCATCTCACCTTATGTAAACTCCAGTTTCTCATGGGTTTGTCTGCTCTTAAGCCTGGCCTAGACTGAAGGAAGCAGAAGCCCTTCTGTGGACAGCAGAACTGCTGACATTGGGCCTTAGGGGTGTGGGACTCGTGGTTGGGTTCCCCAGGGAATGGTGGAGGTTGGCTTGACTTTGCAGCTTTTTGTCATAGACAATTAGGATGTGTCCCCTGCACTCTCCTGAATGTGAATTTTCAGAATCAGGTATTTTCAGAGCTGCTGTTACCCTTCTATGAAGTTCTTATGAAGCTGAGAGGGGTTCGTGTGGTTTCTTTTGAATAGGATCATGTTCAAGCTGACACAGGTATGGAAAAGTCTGGAGAAGGGTTCACAGCCACGTGCCTGAGCACACAAACCTCAGGCTGCAAACAGCACAGGACTCATATTCAACAAACACAGACCCACTGGCTTGGTTCCCTTAATCTTAAAAGCCCTGTGTTTAAGATTTTAATTAGTAAATAAATATTTAGTTGTGATAAGCAAGTTGATTAAAAGTGCTCAGATTTATTGGAAAAGACTTTTATTTGGCTAGACATGTTTATCAGCTAGATTTGGATCCTGTGATGCTAAATGCTCTATACTGAAAGAAAATTACATTTCCTGCCCTAAGGCAAAAGCTTCAGTTATGTACTTTCCTAAACAGAATATTGGATGCAATTTGCCACTGCTGCATTTTTTTGACTTCTTAATCAAATGGTGTTATTTCTTTCACAGGCATTTCTGCAATGAAATTATTTGAATTATAAAATGGCCAGGACTGTGACTTTAAGCTTTTTGCATCTTGGAAGGGGTTGCCTGTGCAGGCACTGGGAAATTCTTTATTAGAACCCCTCTTGCAAAGCTGTGACAGGCACAGAGCAAATGAAAATACTCACCTGAATCACAGATCCAGGGAGTCCCAGCTCTTCCCAGAACATGCTCTGGCTCGTGAAACTGACAGATATTTCAGGAAAAAGGTGAATAAATACAACTGAAAAAGCAGTTTATAGATTGTATTTTACATTTTACATTTTACATTTTATATATTTATAGAGGATTTGCAGGGGAAGATGGTTCAGCTGGCTGTGTCATCTCCAGGGGATGGGAACAGAGATGTTAGCTGGTGTTAATGCTGGGGCCAGCCTAAGGGCTACCAGTACAGAATTCACTCTTTGATATTTTATTAGTTTTTTTAGGAGCAATATACTCTATATTTAGGGAGAGCCAAGCTATGCGGGTTTGCAGATAGTTCATTATGCATAAGTTTGCATATGTAATACAATAAATTTTTCCTGCTTACAATTAAGAAGGTAAAAGTTAATAAATGACAGGAAAGTATTAGGTTATATTTGATACCAGCACCCCACAATCATCTGGAAAAGTTCTCTGTGTATTCTTAGACTATGAAAATTAATACAACTTTATACATTAATACATTTATACATTGACTGCCAGAGTGAGTTTCACCCAGGCTTTGGTCTCCAGGTACAATTTAAAAGTATCCCAGAATACCAGAATGATTTGGGGTTGGAAGGGACCTTAAAGACCTTCTGGTTCCACCCCTGCCGTGGGCAGGGACACCTTCCAGTAGCCCAGGCTGCTCCAAGCCCTGTCCAGCCTGGCCTTGGACACTTCCAGGGATCCAGGGGCATCCAAAATCAGTTCCAAGTGATCACCTCACATGTATTTCATAATTCAGTTACCACAGTACTTAGACCAACTTTCAGAGCATGACAGTGCAGTTCAGTTCGTGCCACGTTCCAGTAGGAAAAGCTGCCAAGTTTTTCCCTGCATTTGTTTTGTGTCATGCACTAAAAGAGTGCCAGCCATGTGTGTTTGGGGCAAACTCAGGAGTTTCACCCCCAAAAAAGAGCAGCTTGTAATTGTGCTACTTCAGGAGCAAGGTAGGGATGAAATTTATCCGTGTTACTCTTTATATGCACAAAGAAAAGTAATGAAAATCTCTCTTGGATCCCATTTTTCCTCATTTCCCCCCAGTGCTGATTCAGCCACGCTGGGCTCTTGCGGGTACAAAGTCAAGGCTCTGCCCTTCCTGCACTTCACCTACTCTTTTGACTATTAAAATTAAGCATTTTTATGTTTTCCATGTTGTCAGCAAAAGGAGGCAAGAGGATAATTTTATGCACTGCCTTAGGTGCTGTGTTAGGGTGAGAGGAATCAGGCTCTGAATATGCCTTTCTCTCCTGGCTAATGTGGTTTATAGGCACAACTTCAGGGTGGCTGAGATCAGGTAAAATAAGTTTTGTGCTCCTTCCCATTCTCTGCCTTCAGGTCCTGATTTTGATTCTCTCTTTTTTGAGAATGTCCATCCCAAATTTACATGACAACTCTTCATTTTTATTCACCCTTACCTGCTTACAGGGGAGCATTGCCAGTTTGGGCAATAGAAGCAATAGAATCACAGACTGGTTTGGGATGGAAAGGACCTTAAAGACCATCCAGTTCCAGCCTCCTTCTCGATCTCTTGACAACTTTTTGCAAGATGAATGAAAAATCATTTTGGGTCATTCATTCAGTTTTCCTAGAAAATCAGGATTTTTCTCCTGCTGTGATGTTTTACAATCTGCCAGCTAAAGATCTTCTGCCTTTTATCCCGGGAGCATATTCCACCTTCAAACAGGCATCACTTGGCAGAGCTTGGAAGGTTTTAGGGTTCTTTTTGAATGAGTTTCAGCCAGTATTATGATTACAGTAATAACTTGTGTTAGAGTATTACAGTTATCTCCAGAGCATTCTTAATTGTATATCTGGAAAGCAATAGAATATTGCTCATTGAAATTTACGTTTTACTGTTATCTCTAATATGGTCACAATTCTTCCTGCGAAGTGTAAGTACACCTGGGATGATGACTCTCATCTTCCATGCTGTGCACACAGTGCCATGATTTTATTTTGTTAATTATATAATTTAGTTACATAAAATGTGCCCAGAAATCTTGTTTTACAAGTAATAAAATTAAAAATAGTAAACTGTTTTATTTACATCGTGAATATGCAAGTTCTATTAATGCAGCTCTGTGAAATAGCTTTAGTTAATATTTATGCATTAATATTTATAGATAAATGACATTTGCAATGGAAATTTGCTTGCAGATTCTCCATTATGATATAAAACTGACTTCTGTGGAATATTTAATCAGCCTCACATATTGGCTTCTGATCTTTTCGTCCCCGCGATTTATGTCGGTTTCCTCATAAACCAAGTTCTTTGTAACAGAGTTTGGTTTAAGTGATTCTAAGGCTAAAGTTACATTTTCCAGAAGTCAGTGTGCCAAATAGTGCCGATGTTGGACGTGGGAAGAGCCTTGTATTGCAAATTATCTTCCGTCAAACTTCTGCGGAACTTTATGTCCAATATGTGCGTGGCAAAAATGCCAGAATAATCTTAGGGTTTATATATTTATAAATCTAGCAGTCACCCCTCTTTCCTGCCCATAAATGAATAAATAAATAATTACATGAAGTTAAATCAGCCACAGAATTCCTTGATAATTGCAACCATGTATTTTATTTAAAGGGGTATAAATTTTGCATAACTCATGTTATAGTTCTGTCACTAGGTTAACCCCTATATTTTTATGCCTGCCTCCTAAGGAATAATTAAAGCATCAGGCCAAGCCCACTGATGGAAAAACCAAATGGGTTTGGCATCTGAGGCAGGCACAAATGTCTGAAAAGCCTCGTAAACCTCCATGAGGGTAGAGAAGTGGTGGTGCTGCTCTTAAGATTGACACAGCTTGGGAGAAATACCCATCTTCAAAAAAGTTTTAAACACACCCCAAACTCACTCTGTTTAAAAAGCTTGAAGCTGCAGCATGTGTTCTTTCATTTTTATGTTGCTGTGTTTTGTTTCATTTTATTTTTATGTTTCAGAGCCGGGTGCTCTGCCAAAACCCGTAAGGTTTGAGTTTCTTTCTCGGTTAGATTTGACAGGAGATTTATCAGTTTACATTGCTACTGCACTCTCAGATAGCTCTTATTTAGACTTCTCTTGAGGAGTGGGTGTCCTTTGGCCACTGGAACAATGTGAACAGTCTCCAAGAGATATCACAGTCCCAGACTGCTCCAAATTACTGAAAGGGAGATACTTCAGTATAGAATCACAGAATCTCAGGGTGGTTTGGGTTCAAAGAGACATTTAAAGCTCATCTAACCAACCCCCTGCCATGGGCAGGGACACCTTCCACTAGACCAGATTGCTCAGAGCTCCATCCAAACTGGCCTCGGACATTTCCAGGGATAGGGCATCTGAAATATCGACATCATCACAAAAAATGCCCACTCTTTCTTCCATTCACACACCTGGAAGCTTGGCTTTAATGTGATAAACCACAAAATTCTGCACCTACCTGAAACGTGTAGATGGGCTTAGTCCAAGTGCCCAGTAAAGTGTATTATTAGAACTGGGCCTAAACTGAAAGCCTGGGAAGGAACCTGATTGCTTCTGCTTTCTCTGAAGATTTACAGCATTCCTTATTTGTGCTGTGCCTTGTTTTCCGTGAATTATAATAGCAGAGCTAATCAAAAACTGCAATAAATACTGATATCACTGACATTAGATCAGCAAGGGGCATTAATACTCGTTGCAGAAAAAACCCTGGAAGATAAATTATTGGAGGAAGGATAGGCATTTCAGCTGATTTTATTGTGACACCAGAAATTAAAATACAGTGCAATATTGACATTAAAGTATGCTCCCCTTTATTTGATTTGCTCAGTAACACAATCAGTAACTTTTCAGTGCATTTATCATACTTAGTATGTAATAGCTTTGGCCAAGTTAGAAACCAAAATAATAGTCTCCCTCCAAACCCAGCCCAATTCTAATGCTTAAATCCTTATTTAAAAATCCTATTCCACTGAAATATTTCTCTTTCTGTGTCTAGCAATTAAGTAGAGCATAATTTGGCATGCTGCCATTATTGATCAAGTCATGAGTTGCTCTCAGGGTGCTGTTCCCCGCTGAGACGTTCCACAGGGCTCAGTTTGCTGCATTTACCAGCCAGGACACAGATCCTGCTGTGATCTGCAGTCGTGCATTAACTCAGCAGCTGAAAAATGTTTAACCTACATCTGAACAAACTTAATTTTAAGCCTAGGAGGAATTAGCAGACCTAGGGTAAGGTGAAAAAATGATTCTATTTAAATTTGGGGGAAGGGAAAGAATAAATCTTTGAGGACAGGCATGGGCCTTGAGTTTCCTTCAGGCTGCTATCTGGAGCCTCCCGACATTTCTCTTTCCATGAGCCATATCCTGGAGGGGATCCATGGTCAAGGGGATTCCCTTGGGCTATAATTTTTGGTGTATTTTGTTCTGGAAGGAGGGAGCATTCTGTCTAGGAGACAGGGAAATGAAGCAGATCTCATTTAGAGAAGCTGTGCCGGTGCCTAATTTCTGTATTGTTAAAGCACAAAATTAAATTCTTGGTAGCTCTGCAGTTTTATATAATTGCCACCATTTTTCACCGAGCAAGGGAAAAAAAATAAACAATGCTGCTTACATTGAGGACCGTCCAGTGATGCTGCAGGACCATGTGGCCAATGCTCAGGTCCTCTAGAAGTACAAATATTGATGAGTTCACTCCCTCTTGCCCTTAATCTTTTATTCCTGCAGTCTTTCATCTTCTGACGACCTTCCACTCTCAAATTCATGATGTCCAGCACTGGATTCTAACAACAACAGCACCTCAATTCCAACAGTTGTGAGAAAAAAACCCAATGCTCACATTCAAGATTCATGATCCTGGCTGACCCAATGTTTGTGATTTTACTGCTTTTTCTTCTCTGATGAAAAAAAATCCCATGTTTTCTATAATAAAATCTTGATAATTTTCATGAAATGTGCTCACCAGTTCTTCCCTGGCATGTTTTGAAAGTGCAAAATGTAAAGTCACCAATAATTACTTGAAGAACATCATTTTGGATTAGTTTTTTTTTAATCTGGGGATAGTTTGTGTTTGTAGGTAAAGGTTTCAACCTTAAAGCACAACTACCAAAACATTTTTCTTACCTGCCCTAAGAAAATTCTGAAGGAATTTCAGTCCTGGTGATTTGGCTGCCTCTGATCCTGACTTCAGCAGTGGGAGTTAAAAAACTGATTTATCCCTGGAAGAGAAGAGTGTGTGTTCCCAAGTATATTGTCCTGAGGAGCTGAGAGTTCCATTGATAGATTATTTCTCAAATCACTGCAAGAAATAAACAGCCTCACAAATTTAATCAAACAGGTATAAAGCTCTTCAAATGTTCAGAGCTGGAGAAAGGGGATGTGGGAGTTAAATAAGGAGCAGGAGAGGAGATGAAATTGTTACTTAACTACCAGTTTGTGAAGGGAAATATGTTTAGGGAGTGCATTTTGTCTTGTATGTATTGAAAAGGAGACAGCATTAGGAGGAGATTTTTACACCTAGTGGGACTTTTATGTTGTTGTAGACAGGAATAGAAGAGCAGGATTGATGCTCCGAGTGTAGGAAGCACATCCATTTCAAAATTTCCTTAGATTTAGCAGTGTAACCTGTTCTTCCCCCTTTAACATTTTAAAGCTTTATTTCTGTTGGAATTCATTGCAGTGCCTGTATAAAAATACATTAAGCTATAATACAAACCTTGGGCTTCATCCAGGTATGATGAAGTCAGTAGGAGTCTTCCTACTGCCTTTGGATGAGACTTATGGTCGTTCTCCCAGCAATTATTTATGCCTTCTGGAAAAGAAGCATTTTTAACACAAAAGTCTAACCCATTGATAGGCTCGTGGTGGAGTTCTCAAGGGTTTTATTTAAGCCTCTCTAAGATAAGAGACAGCAGTACAGAAACCATTGAGTCTCAGTTTGAATCTCAGTGTATTTTTTTTTTTTTAAAGCTGACAGAAAGGAAATAATTTTCTATTATATCCATTTTTAGACATTTGAATAAATTGCCTGATTGTTAAAGATACTAAGCATTCTCACTTCAGAAGAGCACTTTGTGTTTGTAAGTGACGCAGGATGTTCCCCCTCCCCCCAAACAGAGAACTGAGAAGGGAAGCAAATGATCTGAAAATCAGTCACTGTGACCTGTTCTGCCTGGAAACAAGCTATACCTGGTTTTCTCCTTCACGTCCTCCTTCATGGCCTCCAGAATCCTGTCATTTTGGGATAGCAGCTTTCCGTCTGAGGTGTTTTGCTGGTTTGATCTTTGTGAAAGCAACTGCGAGGGCTTTGCTTCTCCAGGGATGGTGAAACTTGTAGGAGAAGTCAGCATGAGAGAGGAGCCAACACTTGGTAGCTGTCAGTGCACAGTTTGGAGCCTCATCAAACAAGAGCAGGAGGAGCTGTGACAGCCAGAAAGGTCTCTCTGGGTTAAGGGATGTGAGGCAGGAGTGTGGGAAGAGTTCAGGGTTCTGTGGAAAGGTTTGGTATGGATGGGATCCCTCGCGGATTGGGAGAGCTGGGTGGGAAGAGATCTTACGGATGACACAGAGCAACCTGGGATAGTGGAAAGTGTCCCTGCCCAGGGCAGGGGGTTGGAATTAGAAGGTCTTTAAGGTCCCATCCAACCAAAACCGTTCTGTGAGTCCATGATTCTGTGCTTTGGGAGCAGCATGGACTGACGGATGCATTGTGGAGAGCAGCTGGAGGTGTTGGGAAATGTGGGAGTGGAGAGAAGTGGGGGTGTTTGCCACAAATTAAGGATGTAGCTGTAGCTGCAGAGGTAGGGAGACCAAAGATCTCTAAACTTAATCTCCTTCTGAGAGTAGCTGGTAAGAGCTCCTGAAGTCATCAGTCAGGGCTGAGTTACCCTTCTCTTTTAGATTCAAGGAATTTCTGAGAAAAAAGTTGCATCTGTGACATTCTTGTGTAATAATTCTTAAATTTGTTAAACTGCTTTTGGAGTTCTTTAATATATGGCTCCAAGATATCTATGACAAATGTTTGTGCGTGAGAAAGTATTTATTTTCCTCTGTCTAATCACTCAGTGCAGTTCTCCCCAAGGTCTTGTATAATGAGAGCAATGAAGAATTACTTTCTATTCACCTTTTCCATTAAGTTTATAAATGCATAGGTCTGCCTTTTTTTTTTTTTCCCCCTCCTTTTTCCACAAAGCTCATTTTGAACGGAAGAATTTTCATGCCTTTATTACTCTTGTTTGTATTTTCTGTTCTTTGGCTCAGCTGTGGCATTGCAGACAGAGGTGCCCCCCACATCTTTATGGGCGATGGTCTCTGTGTTGTTCTCTAGGCCTTTCAAAATAGTTCCTTCTGTTCATTTATAAATGTGCTTTTAGAGAACAACTCAAGCTAACACAGGATTTCCTTCCTGAGCAAACTACTAAAATAGGAAATATTGTTGCAAATCTACTGTTGGGGTGATGCAACACTTTAATGCCGATCTAGTTTTAACTGGGCTGAATATTTTGGTATATAAGCAGATTTCAGTCCTTCACCAGCTCTAGATCAATTAGAGGCATAAAGACGAGCAAAGAGGCAAAGCAGATTCCTGTGGGATTCTGCTCATAACTTCCCCTCATTGGGAAAATTGACTGTCTTTGATCTTTTAACAGGATACAGATCTGTGAGAGAGTTTTTCCTTGTACCAGATAGTTTCTTGAAGAGCTTCTGTTAATGACTCAATCACGAAATTCTACTGATGTGGTGGTACCGCTCAAGTGCCTTAAAGAGCTTAAATGTACCTTGCTCATCTACCCTTGCCTGGTGATGTGTTTGTGTGCAGTAGGTGAATCTTAAAATCTCTAACTTGGTAATTGTGGAGAGACAAACAGACAACAGATCTTGTACGATTGATTAAGAGAATTTTGATCATAAATGGAAGAGAAACAGAACCTAAATCTGAATAAATTTAATCAAAATTTGAAGAAAACTATAAAGTACCTTACTCAGTCATTTTCCTAGCAGTGATTTTGATGAAAAAGTAAGAAGACTTTTTCTTTCCAGAGAACATTTATCTTGAAACTGCAACCTTTGGGTATAACTAAGATTTGGAGCGTGTTTATACAATATTTATCTCATAATCTAGGGCTTTTCGTGATCATTAAGACTTTATTCCTCTTCCTACTTTCATTTCATCATTTCTCTGACTCTTTTTGGCTTGCTGTGAATTCCTGAAGAATCTCACCTAGAGATGTATCATAGGCAGGATGCTCCTACTGAGATTAAGTTCATCTGCCTAAAGATGTTCAAGTCAGCAGATTTGGGGGGCAGTCAGAATTTTTTCCTTGTTAGAAAGATTAACAAGGATTTTTGGGACTGACTTGCCTGTTAAACATTTTGAAGCTACCTTGTTATCTGTAACCCATTTTGTTAGACGGAGCCAGGACAATGGGGGTGGTTGTCAGGTGTTGAGTTCTCTTCTTGCCATGGGGTTTACTTGTAACTTTTGCACTAAGAACTTAGGCAATAACTTAATTATAGGGTGGGTTTCTTCAAAGTGTTTTATAATCCCTGAGGCAACTATTGCAGGCTGACAACTGGTCCAGTTCAATTTTAAGTTCAGAGTTCTTCTGAGAGTCCAAATGGTTTTTGAAATAAATTCCTAACAGTCCTCAGGTAAGTAAATTACAGAGAAATGAAATTATATTAATGATACTTCAGATAAAATTTTAGCTCTAAGATCTGGCTTCTGTTACCCACTGTGCATTACTACCCATCCCAGCTGTGCTAAATAATCATTCCTCTGGTGCTTTGTTATTTTGTTTCTGTTGTGTCAGTGTATTAATAAAAATGTCAGTATGTGACTAAAGTACATCATTCTATTCTGTCAGTGGAAAACTGCCATTAAAAAAATAAATAGTAAGGACAGAGAGACTCTGTTTTATTGTTATGACTGGGGAAAAGAATCACAGAATCATAGAATGGATTGGGCTGGAAGGGACCTTAAAGACCATCCAGTTCCACCCTGTACCACAGGCAGGGACACCTTCCACTATCCCGGGTTGCTCCAAGCCCTGTCCAACCCAGCCTTGGACACGTCCTGGGATGGGGCAGCCACAGCTTGACCCCTTGCCATATTGAAATGAGAATCATGGAGATGCCAAAATATGAAGGGTTTATAGTACACATTTTAAGAAAAATAAGTTATTTGATTCTACTGTGATGTATCCCCTTTTTTCAGTAAATTCTAGTCCTGCTCACAGTTATATCCTATTTCTGCTTAGTTAGGTGCATACACGTGGAAAATCCCAGTGAAAACATTCCAACGGAATGGGGTAAAAATTAAAACATTGTCAGACAATCTTTATTTAAAAATGGGTAAATCTGATGTTATTCAGCTTTTGCCGAACACACTGATCTGAGTTATTATGTTTATTAAAGTGCATTTTTTCCAGACAGAACTCAAAACACAATCTTCTATGCAGATAAAAAATATTGGTTTGTTGGGAAGGGGAACAATTTTATATCATCTGTCTCTTGAGACAGTAGTAATATTTATTATGTAAAAAAGCTATTTTTTTCTTAAAGATGCCAGCAAGCATGGGATAGATTAGGAAAAATTCCTCTGGTGCAAGGTACAGACCGTGTTCTCAGCTTTATGTATCTGATAAATGTTGTTCCGGTTTTGTCAATGTCACAGGAGCCATTAGCAGATCGCTTCAAAAGTTCAGTCATTTAAAAATGAACTGAGCTTTCTTTATTGACATCCATTATTAAAAAGAAATATAACCGAGTTGTCGTGAATGACTTTCATTTCACATCAGTTTCCCATCCATGTAACTGTGCTGCCTTCAAGGGACCTGCTCCTAATCTGTAACCATTACAGATTTTAAAGTCAAAAGGGCCATCCTGATTATGTGTAATCTGACCTTTGGCATAACATATGACATAAATTTCCACCTGCATTATGTCTGGTGATTAAGTCCGTGCTACTTTGAAAGGTGATGAATAATGGATCTCACCTAACTTCATCTCTCAAAAAAACCCCGCTGTCGTACAGCTCAGCTCTCTTAAGTGAGTGGAAAAAAGACAAGCACCATTCAGGAAAGAGCCATCCCGTGTGTTCAGGTACTTAAAGTGTGACAGATTGAGCTGCCCACTGAGGGTCCTGTCTGTCCCCACTGCCCGTGCTCTGGTTTACACTGGCTCTGTGTGTTAACCAGCTCAGCCTAGTTGATGCAGAATTACAGAATCATGGAATGGTTTGGGTTGAAAGGGACCTTAAAGCTCATTTTGTTCCAATCCCCTGCCATGGGCAGGGACACCTTCCCCTAGACCAGGTTGCTCCAAGCCCTGTCCAGCCTGGCCTTGGGCACTTCCAGGGATCCAGGGGCAGCCACAGCTTCTCTGGGCACCCTGTGCCAGGGCCTCACCACCCTCATAGGGAAGGGTTTCTTCCCAAATCCCATCTAACCCTGCTGTCTGGCAGTGGGAAGGCATTCTCCTTCATCCTGTCCCTCCATCCCTTGTCCTAAGTCCCTCTCCAGCTCTCCTGGAGCCCCTTTAGGCCCTGGAAGGGGCTCTGAGCTCTCCCTGGAGCCTTCTCTTCTCCAGGTGAACCCCCCCAGCTCTCCCAGCCTGGCTCCAGAGCAGAGGGGCTCCAGCCCCTGGAGCATCTCCGTGGCCTCCTTGGGACTGGCTCCAGCAGCTCCACGTCCTTCTGATGTTGGACCCCAGGGCTGGAGGCAGCTCTGCAGGTGGGCTCTCACCTGCATGGGGCAGAGGGGCAGAATCCCCCCGCCCCTGCTGCCCACACTGCTTTGGATGCAGCCCAGGATGAGGCTGGATTTTGGGGCTGCCAGCACATCCACACCTTTCCCCTGCAGCTTTGATCCGAAGATTTCACTGAGCCTTGATCAGTTTTCCTCTGGGTTTATTATTCTCACTTAGGAGTTTATTGGTGTTCTGAATTTTTTCAGCTTCAATGCCCAAGTATTGAATCATGGAAATAAATCTCTATCAACCATCACAGCTAGAGTCAGAGTCTTTTCCTCCTGTAGAGAAGGGTAAAACTTCAGATGAAACTGGGTCAGAAGGACACACTGTTTGCAGTTCATCTGAAGTCTGCAAGACATCTGGGATGAGTCTATCCATATGCAGGCTTTTGCTTTTGAGTCAATTCATCAAAATAAGCATCCAGAATGTTCCAAGTGAATATTATAAAATGACTCAGGGAAAGCACTTGGGTTATCAGTGCCTCAAATCTGCTTAGAGCCATTCAATAGAGCCCTTTTTTTTTCCCTGTATGTGGATGTATGCTAATGTGTGTATATTAATGTTAACCTGCCTCCCCCCAGAGCTTATTTGCCAGGAGTCATTAAAATAAATCCAAGGAATTTGTTGCAGAGTTACTGTGGTCACTATCCTTGGGTATTACATTTTTGGGGTCAAATTATGGGGGATTTTCCAAATCGTGTTGATGTTAATAGGAGCAGGATGAAACTTTGGGCATCAAGGAATCCTTAGGTGCAGTTGTGCTACATAAGAGAAAGACTGAAAACACATTCAGAGCAGCTGTTATGACTGGGGATAAGACCAATAAATTGTTCTTAGTTGTTGATTTCTCTTGGTATAACAATGGATTCCTCTATATCACAGCATTTTAAGCCAATTACTTTGAAAAAGTATTTTAAAATTAATATACTTGTTTGGTTTATTTTCTCCCATTGTAGATTGAGATGAAGTTTTCTGCAATGCATTGCATGTAGTGACAGAACTAAAGGAAATGGCCTCAAGTTGTACCAGGGGAGGTTTAGACTGGCTATTAGGAAAAATTTCTTCATGGAAAGGGCAGTCAGGCATTGGAATAGGCTGCCCAGGGTAGTGGTAGTTCCATCATCCCTGGAAGTGTTCAAAAGGTGGGTGTGGCACTTGGGAAATTGGTTTAGTGGTGAACACGGTGGTGTTGGGTTAATGGTTGGACTCAATGATCTTAGAGGTGTTTTCTGACCTTCATGATTTCTGATTCTACACCTACTGGCCTCAGCCAGATAAATTCAGACATCCTCCCTTGATCATGGCTTGTTCCCAGCCTGGTCATGGGAAAGGACATTCACATCTGGGATGGTTCTTTTTAGTTATTGCCTTAAATAGCTCTGACAAGGGATGATGACTCCACTGAAGGTGCCTATGAGAAAAACAAGGTGTGAACCACATAAACCTGGTGTTTTTGAGATCTCCCCTATTTCTACTCTTTCTGCAGAAGCAAGCCCTGGGAAAGCTGACCTCTCATGTTCCTTTATTCGCTGGTATTTCAGGGTGTAGTTTCTGGATGCTGAAGGGAGGTAGCTGACCTGCTGACCCAGCTACCCATCAGTTCCTGGGAAGTTTGCAGGCAGTGAAGGAGTGAGAAAGTTGGGAAGACCAGACAAAGCAGAAATCTCCTTGATATATAGGATTTCACTGTGTCCATAATCCATCAAATGCTTTTTGAAACAAAGAGCCCCTTAGCACAGAAGAGCCTGGCAGCCTTACTTGGAGAGTAAAAACAGAGCTGTGGATGAAGAGAGATACAGAAGTGCTTCAACTTGTTTGTTTCATTGATTATATCATACAAAGGCTTTTATTTATTAACTGGGAGTAAATGCTGTTGTCAGCTGAATGAATGCAATTTCTGTGCAAGAGTTCTGTGCGGAGGGTAAATGAAATCCGAGATTGTTTTTATTATTTGCATCATTAGCAGTCGAGAGAAAACTTTCCTTTTCTGAATGTTGCCAAAAATGATCTTGTTGTTTTGTTTTAAATTAGAAAAATTAGTGAAATAGTCAGGAAGCAGGTTCTTGATGCGCTTCTGAAAGGCTTTAGAGACAGATCCCATCACCTGTGGAATGAGAATTACTGAATAGTTGTTGAGGTACGATTTGTTTCTGTGAGAGAGCTCCATAAACTGCCTGATTAACAGATACCAGCCCTGCTGGGTCCGACAGAATTGTTACACAGTATAATTTCATCAGGTACTTGAATACATTTCAGGATTTTCCAGTTGCTGTGTGGTTCCCCTGCGTACGCGTGAAGCAAGTCTAAGCCAGACCATTTAAAAGCGTGCCTGGCAGTAGGCAATTTATCTTTTGAGGCTTTTTGGGCTACCACAGATACCTCTGAACGTGTTCTTTGCTCCCGTGTCCCCTTTGGCAGCACAGCTTGGGCATGGCTTTGCAGCCGTCGGGTTCTGGGTGCAGCCAAGGGGCTCCATCACCTCCCAGCCCCCCTGCACATTCCTGCTGCACCCTTTGAACCACCTCCATTCAGCCAGCATGAGATTATTTTATTAATGTGGCCAGGCGAGTAGGATGACCTTATTATGGATCTCCGCGCTGTATAATGTCCTTGTTAAATACACAGACAGTGACGGATCTCTAAAGGGACCGGATCCCATTATTAATGTCCTTCTGTGTTGTCCATCACTTCACATCAGCGTTTTGCAATCAGAGCCTTTCCCTAAGGACCGTTTGTGTCCTGCAGGATTGGTGAAGGGACAATCTCTTTTGTGAAGGTAGAAAGAGAACAGGGTGTCTTCAGGTGCTCGGTGCCCTGTGAAGCTGTTTAATGTAGCAGCGGTTTTAATGCGCTGCTTTATGTGTGTTCACGGCCCACAGCCAGGCAATGCTGCCTACAGGTCACCTGTTAATTGAAGTTTCAAAGCCTTCAGCTGATGAATGTTTTCTGGCAGCAGTTATATTGGAAATAACATTTTTTATTTGGGAGATGTAGGTGAAACTTAAGTCACATGAATATAATTCCACTGTTCTTCACAGTGGGCCAGAAGTCTGCTCCGAGAGGGGAATAATGCAGGATAAAAAAAACCACAAAGGAAACTTCATTTATTCGTTTGAACCTTAATAAGAAAATCTGTATACTCCAAAAGCCAGGCCCAGCTGCTTGGTATCTTTTAATGAGGAATTGTATTTAATCAGCGTTGCCTCGGAGTGGCTGCGCGTGAGACTTTCAGTTCCTCTCTAGGAGGTGTTAGTCCTTTTAGCAATAAATGAGAAAGGACTCCTAATGACACCAGCTAATAGATGTGAGGGCCTTGTGCTGCCCTTTATGGTCTGATGGGTCAGTTAAAATGAGACAACAAAACATACAAGTGCAGACGGGAACAATTTGGGCTCTTCGTGGAAAGATTAATGCCCATGGCTTAACTAGCAGGAGGAAGAATGAGCTTGCACAGCCCACCCAATTACAGTGTCTTTCTCCCAAGAAAATGAAATAATTTGGAGACTTTGCAAACGTTGCTGTGTATTTATGTACAAGGATAAAAGGGGCAATTTCATGTGAGCAGGCGTGCGGCGCGGCAGGCTGTGATCCCTTCGTGCACCTCGTGACCTTTCCTCGGCCAAATGCCCATTATCTACTTATCATTACACAGACACAAACCCTGAAGTAATGACTGTTTGAACTGTTTGTACAACTGAGGCTGGCAGGTCTTTGAGGCCAGTAGTTACAAAGCTGACAGAGTGGTCTCTTCAGGGCAAGGCAGAAATCTGCAATGACGTCCCTGGCATTGGGTATGGAAAGTGTTCATGAGAAATCATGGAACTGTAGACCACAGAATGGTTCGTGTTGTGGTGTTTCTTATTTTTTTAGCCTGTTCCCCCAAGCCTGCTCCAGTCTCAGCCTTATCCATGAAGGATTTGGGTTCAAAAAGGAAGGGAGTGTAAATAATTCTTGCACCTTGATCATTACATTGGTAGACGGTGTACAAAGTGTCTGAAAAATCAACCATGAGCAGGTCTTGGCCATGCAAGATTGATGTCTCACGTAGATCTAATATTCTCTCTCTGGTAGAGCTCCATCCTTTCTGCTCCACGTCAGAAAAACGCATCACACAGTTTGTGGTCTTGGTGATGCTTGTTGAAATACCACAAGATCTGGCTGACATGGGGTCATAGAATATCCTGAGTTGGAAGGGACCCAAAAGGATCATCCTGATGTGAGGGTTTGTGGAAACATTTCTTCAGTAAAACCAGCTCTCAAGTCACACTTTCTCTTCCATTTTACAACCAATATATAGTATTTAGTGCTAGACATGCTTTTCTTGATGTTCCAAAAATACACAGTCTCAGCATGGGATATGATGTGAATCCTTCCGTACTGAAAGGGCAGGGCATGGAAAACCAAGCTTCCAGCAGAGTGAATCTTTGTTTTTATCTGGGAGCATTAGACTGATCTCATAATGTGAATTTTCAGCAGTTTGCTTGAGTTGGTTACAGATCCCTGTGTGCTCCTGCAGTCTCTCTGGAGACTGGGCTCTTCTCACCGCTAATTTCCAGATGTCTCTTGAAGAGGGAAGAACTTGTGTTTTGGGGGGTTTGACTGGGAAATGGCAAGGTATTTAGTAAGATGGGAAATTTCTGGTTAAGGCTAATAGTGAATTGATTGAGTGGGAAAAGGGAGGATGGGAAAAGACCAGCTGTTAATTACAGTGGGGTTCCCCATCCTGAGGGGTTTGTGCAGGGATTTTGTGGGAGAAAAATGTGGTTTTTAGGACTGACTTGGCTGCTCCTACTGAAATCACAGATAGCAGTGTTATTGTTCAGAGGCCAACTACTGCATCTTTTATAAACCACTGCTTATAAGGAAATGTTGCAAATAAATATACATGGGAAGTGAGGGGGGGAAAGATTCCCATAATAGTGGGAATTGAAGCCGATTCAGGTGCTCAGGTATCTGTGGGCTGTGTAAAGCTTTTCACTCAGTGGCTATTGAGAGAAGCCATTTGAAAACTCATTTGCAAATTCAGCAGATGGAATTTGAAGTAAAAATAGATGGTGTGACACTGAATTATTTGTCCAACACACCGACATTTTATGGGCATTGATCTAAAGATTGGAATGAAGGAAGTCGTTGCTAGGAAAGGTAAAGAGAAACTGTAGGAATAGAAATACAATAGAGACTCACATGGGAGGTAACCCAGGCAGCACCATCTTTGTTAATAATAAAAGAAATATTTTCTGTGGAGTTAAACATTGATTACATAGATAAAGTTGCAAAAAAACCCCAAAATCTCTGCAGAGAGAGGTTTTTTCTTTTTTTTTTTTTTTTTTGCCTTTTTTTTTTTTTAATTACCAGTTACCTTAGGTTTGTTTGCTAAATATGACTCCCAAAAGTCACCTTGAAGTTGGAAATTCTGGGAAGTTTTCCACTCTAGCTCTTTTATGAACCACCACAGAAGAATGTAGAACCATGGAATCATAGAATGGCTTGGGCTGGAAGGACCTTAAAGCCCATCTCATTCCAACCCCTGCCACCCGTGTCCAATGTGTAGCATGAACTCTGCACAAAACAGAGTAATTATTAATTCTGCAGTACTTTAAATCAACATTTTAAAAACTGTAGCTATGGGCCTGGGCTTGGAAACATGTTGTAAATAATGCAACAAGAAGGAATGATAATTACTAGCACTTGACCAGTGCTATCTGGTTCCTTATGGGAGTTAAATGTTAACTACATTATAATGTGTTGTTTCTTTGAGGTAGAAAATAGATGACATGTCTCGAGATAGTAAAATGCTTAAGCATAATAAACTAAAAAGTAAAATCAAATTTAATTTTTGATACGTGTTCATTTTCAGGGTTACATTAACAAAGTTAATAAAAAAATAGTATTATCTTGGTTGCTTCAGAAGGCCATTGTTTTTTTTTATAACCTCTTCCAACAGGAATTGTATGATGTAACTTTGATAAGCAGAGAAATGTCCACCTTAAAAATAGTTGTTCATATTCCCAACTGAGAAGTCATTTCAGAAACCTTAAACTTTTTAATGGTTATTTATCTTTCCTGCATTAACTGAAATGAATTGATTGTCGTATCTAATTGTTCTTGGGCAGAACTGCCCTCTAACTTGAATCATTCTTTGCTGCTCTTTTCTTCTAGAGGTGTTGCCCGTTCCAAATATTACGTCCCTCTGGTTTTATTTACTCTTGTAAATGCAGCAAGTTCCTCTGGGTCCCCTTCCTTGCACAGACAGCCCTGTGCTGCTGAATGCACTGGCAGCAATTTTCTCTCAGTCCTTAAATGTGGGGTTTATCAGTTTTGAGCAGGAGTGATAGGATTTTTTATCACGTTTCAGTATCAGTGTCTCAGACAGCAACGATACCTTTCTATACTGATGTTACATGAACTCCATTGTATGCCTGGAAATGGCATTTGTCTTGTAATTTTCTGGTTTCAAATCTCAGCTGAATGTTTGATTTGCATTTGTAATGACCAGAGGTAGATTTGAGTGGCACAGAGTGGGTTGCAAAGACTGTCTTAAGATGCAGAAAGTCAGATCTGTAAAATAGTTCAGGACTATCGTGGGTTTGGTACCACCCAGCTTCTCCAGCTCTTGTCCAGGGAATGTCAGCCTCTCAGCAATGCAGGTTTGGTGGTGCTGTTGGTACGTCCAGAATATTCACTGAGCTCTCAGAACGACTGAGGGTGGTTTTATTATGAGACTGAAATAACCATGGAATCATGGACTATCCTGTGTTGGAAGGGACCCACAAGGATTGAGTCCAGCTCCTGGGCCTGCACAGACACCCCAACAATCCCACCCTGTGTTTGAGAGCGTTGTCCAAACACTCCTGGAGCTCTGGCAGCCTCGGGGCCGTGCCCATTCCCTGGAGAGCCTGTTCAGTGCCCCACCACCCTCTGGGGGAAGAACCTTTTCCCAATATCCAACCTAAATCTCCCTGAGACAACTTCACGCCGTTCCCCTTGTTCCTGTGACTGACTGTTTCTAGCTGTATCTCAGAAATGGTGTGTTCATCCAAAAATAGCATCATTCAGGCATAAGAAATGTCATATAAAAAGGCACGGAACAGGTTTTGTTTTCCTTTGGAATTAGTTTGATGATTTTTATTTCATTTTTCCTGAGGATGTGGCAGCTTTCCGTGCGTGCAAGAAAGTATATTTTCTTAGAAAAGAGGCTTAATTAAGAGTAGTGAAGTGGCTGTAATAATAAGATACGTGCATAAGTAATATATAGAGTGGGAATTTATAGATACATCCCGAGAACTTAACAGAAGGAAGGACTAATATATAGAAATAATAATGTGAGATGGCTTCAGTGCCAGCATTTTCATATTCCCAGTAGAAATACAGTGGTAGATGACACCTAGTGGAGTTTGGCATCAACTGCTGCAGGAATGGACCAGAGCCTAAAAATCTGGTCATCCTTGGAGTTAAATAAAAAAAAAATAAAAAATATTCCCGGAGCTATTGCATCTCACTGTTCCTCTTGTTCAATTTACAAATAGGAGAATTTTGTATCATTGTTGAATTATTCGTCCTGTTACAAAAAAAAATTAGTCATAATGGGACAGTAAGAAGAAGGGGCAAAAACCTTTTTTGGCCTTTAATTAATTAATTTATAAATACGTATTTTATACTTTCTGAGGTTTTAGGATTTAGAATTATAAATACATTATTTTTGGTTGCTAAAAATATAGGTTTGTCTTTACATGGCCCATAGTGGGATTCTTGGGGTGTCCTGGGTAGGACCAGGAGTTGGGCTCAGTGATCCTGATGGGTCCCTTCCAACTCAGCATATTCTATAATTCCACATGAGAATTCTTGAACAAAACTATACTATGGAAAAAAGAAAAGCATTTTTTTCCTGACAAAAATCAGAGTATCTGTTGTAATTTTTTTTTATTTTGTTGTATTTTTTTTAAAAAAACCAACTTTTTTAGGGTTTCTTTTGAGTCATGCATTTAATGAGAACCTGAAGCATTGATTTATTGGTGCATCAAAACACCTGGAAAGAAAAATATGAAAAATGTTTTTCTCCTTTCTGTAGATAGCTCAGGGGTAAGGAAATAGGTGTCTTACAAACAAACTTGATTCCCTGTTAAAAATACAGTTTAGTACTTAAACTTATTGAATAAAATTAACATAATAAATCACTAAACCACCATTTTCAGCATCACATTCTCACCAGCATCCATGTACTCAGCTCTGTGGACAAGGGTGGTTTGTATTTACAAGGTGATTTGGGTTCATATTGGAAATTAGACTCTTTGGGGGTGTCCTTCCATTTTTGTTATTATTTTTTTTTTTAGTACAGGTCTAACTCGGCTCTCTGGCACTCTCTTGTTCATGAGCCACGTTGAGGAATTTGTCAGAAACTTATTTGGGTGTTAATGTCAGGTGAACAGGGATGTGCCAGGAAGTTTTGTGTTGATTTAGTTATGTCTCCACTCGTGGACGTGAGAGCCACGGGAGCACCGTCACCTCAGAGATCACTGTGACACATCCGAGGATGTTCCCGAGGGTGGCATCAGGTGGATTTGTCCCAGCAAGAGGCAGCTGCAGCACTGCTGTGCCTTTCACACCTTTTCTATCTCTGGAGAAACTCCATTTAATAACCCATCTCCCCTGAAAGCTCCAGTGGCTGATGTGGCTCCACGGCAGATGTGCCGAATTGGCCGGAATCCATTTTAATCTCTCGTTTGCTCGTTCTGATAATGAAGCCTTGACCTCCCAGCAGATGGGACTTGCAGAGCAGTTCTGCTCACTGCTAACAGTGATTGTGCCTGAGCATGAGGCTTTTCTCTCCAGTGGAATGGCATTTATGGTCAGGGATTCAGGGTGCTGGAGTCACAATAACTTGGAATTATTAGATAAACACATACACACGCACCAGTGCAAAATGATGGCTGCAGCAGTCTCTGCTTTGCGGTGGTCTCACCGTGTATCCTCCTAAATCCTGTGTTCAGTACAGACATGAGCTTCCAAAGCTGCTTAAAACCATTTCGATCAGCAGGCAATGCACGAGAGCCGTCCACATTGCCACGCTCTCCATCCCTGGAAGTGTCCAAGGCCAGGCTGGGTGGGGCTTGGAGCAACCTGGGATAGTGGAAGGTGTCCTGCCCATGGCAAGGGGTTGAAACTGGATGAGCTTTAATGTCCTTTCCAACCCAAGCCACTCTGTGATTCTGCTGTCCTGCATTCAGAGTCAGAGAAGCTGTGTTACACAAAAACCTTCATGGGCAGGACCAAGGGACAGTAATGGCAAGTTTAGGTCCTAACTTGGGAAGATTTAGAGCACCTGTGGCAGCCAATAATTCCATCTCTGCTCTGAATGGCCTTGTCCATTAACTGCATGAGGAGCCCAAAGTACATATGGACTCTACTACATCAGTTTGGAAATACCCATTTATATGTTCCAGGTGAGGATTTGGTGGTTCCAACCCTACGTAGTTAGCACTGATAAAAGACGATAGCACTTTTAAAGTCCTCCTGGGACTCCAGGAATAATTTCTGGAACTGTTCACTTATCCCATCTCTCCTGGAGAAGAGGCAGCCACGAATGTTTTCTTCATTACGTGTCTGATTTTGAAGTTGCCATATAGTTAAAGCAGTTGTGATATGCAGAGTTCTATGGACTGGCATAGAAATGTCTGGATTTCTGTGTCATTTGAGTGGGTGTATGTGAGTGTGCCATGCACCAGTTGAAGCAGGAGTGAGTTTGGTGTTTGACATGCAATAGAGAGAGCAGCCTCCTTGTCCCACAAGCTGGCAAAATCTAAAATAAGGGGTTTGCATTCAGTCCTCACAAGTCTTCCCAACTTCACTGACATTAGGATCATGTTCTTGAGGGGTTTATGCAGTTTGGATGGCCCATTACCTGGTGGGAGACCCATTTGCAAACCCTCTCCTGGCTGGGCTCAGGTGAGCTCACTTTGCTGGCCCTGAACCCCAGCCAAGTTAAATTCCAAATTCCCAGGACACTCTGACTCAGCTGTCACCACTGCAAATAAATCTGAGCCCAGTGGGGAGATCTGAGTTTATTTAGTGTGTGCTAAGGACAGACCTTCCTCGAGTCAGCGCTTCAGGGCCCAGTGCCCAGGGAATATACATAAAAGCAAAAGATGGAAGTTCTGCCTTAGATCACAAAAACATTGATATTAAAAGAATAACCAGAGAGCCAGTTTCCTGTGCTGGTGCAGACCATGATTCCTAGAGTAAAAATAAATTAAAGACCTTTTTCGCGCTGCCAAAGACTTTCAAATATTAATCTTACAGCAGCCCACATAGCACTGAGGGCTTAAATACTTTATTTACCAAATTGGCATTCAGAGTCTCTTGTGAAAGCTTGGAAGGACTTGCATCAATTTATCTTTACTTTCAGTCGTACATCTTTAGGCAGGGCTGGCTCTTTGGGTGTTAATATCAAGCTGCTGGTGTGCATTTACTTTTGTTGGATACAGGGAAGATAAAAGCCCCGTAGTGACATTCTGTAGAATCCGTAGGTGTTGAGAACTGTAACTCTTGCTACGGTGGTCAGGTAATACCAGCAGCAATTTTGGACTGTGCTCCACATTTTGTAACATAAAGGGTGGGATTCAGAGTTAAATGTAGCTGGGTAATGAGCCCCAGTCTGGAGCTGTGTCCGAGGCCAGGCTGCTCCCTGTGCTCTCCATCCCTTTCCCCGGGCAGTGCAGGCTGTTGGAGCAGTGGTGACCCCACTAGATGGAGCAGGGGTCCAGCACTGCTGGAGAGGTTGGGGTCAAGGGCAACACCACCTAATTGTCTGTCAGGAAAAGGAAAAGAGAGAGGAGAGAATGGAATGAGAGGCTGAAGAAATGAAATATGTGAGGAAGCAAGGAACACACTTCAGAAGGACACTTCTTAAAAAGCAAAGCAGAGGAAACCTACATTTTGTAGTAATACCCATGCAGAAAACCAGTGTGAAAACAGCTATTGAGTCTTATTTTTAAACCCTAAGTGTGTTTACTCTTTTCTTTAATTGGTATTTTTCTGCATTTCTGTTTTCTCCATCTTTCACCATAACTGGAAATAAAATTTAGATTTCTTTTAATAGGTAAAATTGTATTTTTGTGTTGAAAGTATTACCTAAAGATGAAGTGTCCTCAGGAATGCACTCGATTCAGGGATATTTTACAATCATCACTTTCATTGTTTAATTTCAGGAGAGAAGATTTAACTTCACTTGACTATTGCAGAAATACTCTTAAACTGCCTCACCACATGTGGTTGTGCTCTGCTTTTATTACTCTGATTCTGTGCCATACTTTCTTGTTGATGCAAGGAAAACTGTGATGTTCAGTGGTGATTTTTCCACTGCTGCTGTTAAATATTATTGAAAAGAAATATTTTACTTGCTGCTTGTTACATGAACCCTACCTGTTGAGATACATCTCAATAGTCAGATACTGAAAGCAGCCAACTCTGTTACAGAGTTTGCCTTCTTGATCATTTTGGGGTATTAGAAAGATTTTTGGGGAAAAAAGATCTGATGCAGTAAATCAGGTTTGTTTCTGAATGATCTGTATGAAATTAAAGTGGGATAAATCAGCAGAAAGTTGTAACTGAAGGTTTGGGGTTTTTAATGGAAGTTACCAAGACATGCTTTTAACTTATAAATGCAGAATAATGTAGCAGATCTTCCTCCAGCAACAAAGGAACTTCTATTACAATAAGAAATTGTTCAAATCCTATAAAAATCAGTAAGACTCTTCTCAGACATAGGGAGGGTTTTGATCAGACCATCTGGTTCTGAGGTTGCATCCTTTATAGCATCATATATCCTCTATGCGTCCCTTACAGCATCGTGACATCAATTTCAGCAGAGTTCTGGGTGATTCTAATTTCTGCAACTGCAGATCCATATTTTAATCCAAGAGCAGCTGGGGCCATGCTGGTAATCCACTCTGGTTTACATAAAAATTTCCTTTAGGGGAGAGCTTCACATTTCTCTTTCTATGGTAAAGAAAAATGATTCAAGACTTTCAGTTATCCTCCTTTGCTCATTTTCTCTATGGTGCTGTGGGAAAGCTGCCTTCCAGCTGTGCTTCTCAGTGGAATTATTTATGGGACTTCATTAAAAACTCTATTAATGAAGACCAACAACTTAAAAAAACCCAAACAGACAAACAATAAAAAAGAGGGGTCTTATCAGAGAGTCCCAGAATAGTTTGGGTTGAAATGGACCTTTAAGACCATCCAGTTCCAACCTCTTGCCATGGGCAGGGACATCTTCCACTAGACCAGGTTGCTCCAAACCCTGTCCAACCTGACCTTGAACCCCTTCAGGGATGGGGCAGCCACAGCTTCCCTGGACAAAACATCTCTGGTCTTCCCCAAAGAGCAGATTTTTCCTTAATCTGAACATTCTAAAGCTAAATATGTTTGGGAATCCTGGCTCTCCAACGTTGCCTGTGCAAACCTTTTGCATCTTTAAAATTCTGCATTTATAATGGTGTGTCTTAAAGCTGGAGATGTGGTTAGGTGTAGGAGATAAATGTTTGGAGGAGATAAGGGAAGGTCAGTCTTGAAGACAACCTGCAGTTGCAGAATCTCTCTGCCAGTGTCCCAGCATGAAACAAGAGTTTCTCTGTATTGGTACAGAGTCTCTTAAATGCTGAAACCAGCTATTCTCAGTGATCACTGTCTGGTGAGTCCAAAAACGTTCAGTAAATTTCCATAGGTGCTGCAGTCAGGGTCACTGGACATCCCACCAGCATAAGAGCACTGGGTTTGTAGTGGCAACAGAGATGGCAAGTTCAGAATTAAGAATTTCTAACCCTATTTTGGGAAGGAAATAGCTCAAGAAGTTCTATAGGCACTGAGGTGAGGAATTACGTGTGTTTTGATGATTCATGCCCTCAATGGATTGTGATCATTGTTCACGAGCTCTCTGCATTTTCTCTTGCATGGAATAGAAAACTGAAAGAGTAGACACTGCAGTGTTAGAACTGTGGTATTTGGGAGTAGCCTTGAAAATGTTAACGAATCTGTAATTAGAAGCAGGAGTGTTCATGGGAATTGTGATTCATTTGCTGAGAAAAGCAGATCTGAGCAAATGAAATGGCTCCAAATAGCGATGACAGAGAGCTATACATGGAATTTGGGTACAGGATTACTTCATCTCAGTACCCATGAAGTAACAAAGGGCGTTGGTGGCAAAGGAAGGAAAAGTAAGAGTTCCATACAAAAGAAAGGAAGTCAAGAAAATACAAAGCAAAGTTTTGGTAGATTTGATGGTGCTCTAAAGGTTTCATGGATAATACCCATGAAGACATCAAGACAGAATGGACAATTCAGATCCTGCTTCCCATTTAGTTGTGAGGCAGTCACAGAAAAGTTAGGTTGGAAAGGACCTGTGAAAGTCTCTGTTCCAAGCCTGTGGTCATCTTCGATCAGATTGTTCCAATGTCTTATCCAGGCAAATTTGAATATCCTCAAGGATGAATATTCCAGAAAAAGACAGAAAGAGCAATACCAGAATAACAGAACTGTAGAAAATAGAAGTAATAAAAAAGAGACAGAACCTACAAAGAGGATGTGAGGTTATTTTGGCAGCTCAGTATGACAAAGGAGGCAAGAGATGGACAGGGAGTTGGTGGTTCAGCCCTCAAAAAGTCCTGGGCATTGGGAGAGAGGGAGGCTGAGGCCGTGATGGGTCAGACACCAAATGCAGCAACTCCAGACCTCCAGCAGCAGGGCAGGTGGAAGTGTGGTAGAGAACCAAGAAAGTATAGCAGGGTGGTAGTAAAAGGGACCAATGTTAGAGCCAGGCAGGTGTAATAAAACTCAGTGCAAAAAAGTCAAAGAAAACAAGGCATAGGCAATTCAAAGACCTTGTGGGCTGCTTCTGGTGGAGAAAAGTCATCAATATGAAGTCAACTCTCATCCAACCATGAAAAAATAAACCAGAATTAACTCTATTTGAGAGCCACTCGACTGCTCTTGGAAGCAAATAAATTAGAATATGGTGGCACTCAATACCAGGTCTTTGTGCTGAACTCTGTACTGATATTTCTGCCCCCACAGGTCAGGAAATGCGGGTGTGGGAGGAATATTAACAGTGCAGGTGGATAAAATAGGGTGCAGCGAGATGCACAGAGCTAAGGGGAAGGAACATGGGTTGCAAGAGACTAGAATATGAAAAAGAGACAATGAAAAAGCAACAAGAAAATATTTATATATATAGAGAGATATATATACATATATACTGGGATGCATATAATTGAAATTTAGAGGTAGATGCAGCATCTCAGTATAGACTGCATTGTGTCCCAGCACTCTCAGTGCCAGTATTTATGTCAGTAATGAACCAGTCTGGTTGTACAGTCAAGAAAATACCCTGTGCAAGGTGTGCAGGGCTTAAATTATCAAAAATACATATTTTAGAATAAAGTTGGAAAGCAGGAATTTGCAGTTTATTGCTCTAAAATGTGCATTTTGTGTCTGTCAAGTGAAGCTGATAGTGGCTTACTGTGAAATGACAAAAATGCCTACAGTATATTGAAGCAATCCAGACTTCATGGCCAGCATTTTCAGTGGGAGTAAATGATTTTTCTTTATTTTTCCTTTTGTTTGTCCTCCTCCTCCTTTTTTTTTCTTTTTTTTTTTTTTTTTTTGACTTTCCAGTTTGAGACAACTTGTTATTTGGGACCACTGAGGCTCTCCACAGTTCTGGAAATCCACGGGAGCTTACCTTAAACTTTGCAGTTGGGATTTGAAGCTTTTTGGTATTCATGTATTCATTTGGCTGGTGTGAGCTTGGGCAAAGGCACAGAGGAGTCAGCAGCGGGACGTGGAGTTCCTGCCTCTCATTTTGCTCCTCTGTGATTTTACCAAAAGGAGAATTATGTCAATGAGGGGAGTCTGGCTGTTTCCTACAATTCAGATACCTGGAAATTCAAGCTCACTCCAGCTCCTGGGAAAATACATGAGAAGCACAGGGCAAGAAAGAAACCAGGTTACTATCACCAGTACATATCCAGTCTATTTTCTTTTTGGCATGTATTTGGGTATATTGCAAGTTTTTCTCCTTCCTTCCTTCCTTCCTCTTCCTTCCTTCCTTCCTTCCTTCCTTCCTTCCTTCCAACAGGGCTAAACCAAATGGAAAATTAACATCTGAACAAAAGATGTTCCACACCCCTGAAAAATATTTTCTTTCTAACTTTGTGTTGTGAATTCATTATCTGAGGAGATTGTTTAGGTTTCAAAAACTGTCACGCTCGATACAAAGAACAGCTTACGCCTCCTCCTTCCTTTAACTCGGTGTGGATGTTGTGCACGAGATAGCTGACACAGAGTTATGATATTATCAGCATCATTTAACTTCTTGCACTTAATTTACCTCATTAACATTTTTATTACATTTTGTTACTATTGCATATTGAGGAAACACAGTTGTGAAGTCACCCAGCTCGGGCTGAGCACCAGCATGAGGCTCAGGGCTGTCAACGTGCCTTAAAGTGGATTAAAAGTGAAACTTCCCAGCTGCTCCAGTACCCATCCTCTGGGCCAAGGTGGGGGATAATTTATGACTCAGGGTTTCCCAATTTTCCAGATCACATTCCTGCAGTCTGACCAAATGATATGCGGGAAAGAAAAATGGTGTGTTGACCACGGGACCGGTGTTTGATTTCAAGCCTTGACGCACCAATACCTCAGTGGGAAATGGTGTCGATGGGATGGGACTTTGCAATCTGTCCTCACACACCGTGAAGGCTGTAAATTCCCACACCTGGTGCTCACCTTTGTTTCTTACTGATAATAGGTGGGAAATGTGCATTTATGGTATTTTAGTGGTTGAGTTACTGAAGGTCACAGATACTTAAAAAAGATGGGGTGATTTTCTGCAGTGATGTTACAGATTTTAAAGAGCTTCTTAAAGGAACATTGGTATTACATATATGAGTCTGATAAGTACGCTGTATTATCATCCAAACTTTTAGATTTCCAAGAATTTAGGGGATCAAATTCTTCTGGAGTTCTTGTAAATGCTTTCAGTAGTTTGGGTTTTTTTTTTGTGTGAAATGTGAATGCAATCTGGGTATTAGGAGCATGTAATTTCACCTTAATTTCTCTTCAGCGGTAAAGAACTGAAGGTCATGTCATTTATTTCAAAATCTCTTTTCCTTTCAGTTTTCAGAATGGTCTTTGTAGCTTATGGACTGAATGTCATGACATTTTAATGATGATAGAAATTATATAGGCTGCAATTTTTTTTTCTTTTCCATAGAGTTTCTAACAATGTGTAACTTTACAGTAGAAAGCTCAGTTTAACCTTTAAAACTCAGTTCTTTTGAAATAGGTGGTCAAAACAGTTTCTTAGATTGGTGATATCTGATGATTTATTGTATAAATAATTTCCTCTAAGACATAATCACATTCACTTTGGATATCTAAAAATTAGTAAAAAGACACTGTAGAATATAATTTTGTTAAGAGGCTTCTGAAGTGAAAAGGATCTCAAGCTTCTTTTATAAACCCTGAGTCTTTGCAGAAATGTTGCTAATGAATTTTCTTTCTAATTCTTCTGACTAGGAGGGATTAATTTAATTTTTAATTCCTTCCCCAATTAATCAATGCCATAGGTTAATTTGTTTTCAGCTGTTATTGTTACTTGTTTGGCAGTAAAACAAAGCGTGTGCATCTGGTGATCTTCAGCTGCCCCTCCAGTGATGGTCTCTGTGGTGGGCACCAGGAAACTCCTGGGAGTGGGGCTGCCAGACCATGGGCTTAGTGCTGAACTTTCTGTTCTACTCATTGCTTATTGTGCTGCTTAGCCTAAGAAGAGCTGCTGGTGTCTCTGCTTTATCAGGGCTCAGTTAAACAATTTGGGAACCCTGAGTATGGAGAGAGGACTTCCCCCTGCAACCTTCAGTGCAATCCTCAGATTTTCACAATTCTTTCTGAGAGTGGCATTGTTGTCACTGATGTTTCACTGCCATGACTGAGCATCCTTCTCAACAGCCTTCAGAGGCAACTCCCAGGTTTAATTTTCCCTAAATTATTGCTTGTTCATACAGAGGACATGGATTTCTTTGAGGAATACATCCCCGTCTGGTTATCACTTTTTTGCTTGGAATTAGACTTCTCTCATCCTAAATCAATTATTTCTAGCAGGTGCAAAGCCATAATCCCTTTGGTACCTGGCAACAGGCAGAATTAAATGGATCAGGTGTGTAGTTTGAAAGACTGTTAAGGGTCTTAAAAATCAATTGAACCAGATTCTGGTTGGGTTACACATAATCTCAGCTCAGGTACCATCTGAAAGCTTTAATTTTTGTGTCTAATGTTAAAATGTCTAGACTTCAAAACATATACACCTTGCTGAAAAAAAAAAAAAAGAAGAAAAAAGAAGAAAAGGGAAGTTTTGTTCGTAACTCTATACTATTCTGCTTACACAATTTTATGGCCTGATTTGCTCAGAATTTCTACTCCCCGTCTTCTCAAAATGTGTCTTGTCAGCCTTGAGGAAAGACTATAGGAGGGGAAAAACCCACCTCTCTGCATGATTTGCTGTCCCAGCTTCTCAGCCTTGATGGTCTATAATAGTTTATTGAGAGGATCCAAGAAGGGCTTGCTGCCTGATTAATCAAATAATTAAGCTTTGCAGTTATTTAGCCTTAAATTAGTATTAATAGAGTGCTACCTCTAATAATGGAAAAAAATCTGTTTCAATCAAATCATTATTTCATATGTTGCTCTGTGGCTTTCAGTTATGCCTTTCATTTGCCTGTTGCCCTTGCTGGTTTATTTGTGTTTATTTACATGTATATGTGTGTGTCTGTGTGTTTATATACCAGAACAGATTCCTGAAAATGAGGGTTAAAAAAGCCGTTTCTTATGCCACGAAGGTTTTTTGTGGAATGCAAAAGGTGTTTTGGAAACACAGACCCACACCAGCCTTTTGCCACAGAATAACTGAAGCACAGGAAATGCTGCACCTGAACTGATACAGGAATTTGAACCTGGCAATCAAAACAATGAGAGTGTGGAATTTGTGTCTCCCATTGCAACTTTCAGTTTGCATACACAGTTAAACATCCATTGGTCTGCAACAAGGGGAATTATTTATTCTGCCCTTTGTCTGTTGGAATTATTTTATGTCTGTCTTCCTTCTTTCAGAGAGTGAGTTCAGGAAAGGGAAATAAACTCTTAAAAAATTGTCAAATAGAAATGAATCAAGATTTTCTAATTTAAAAAAAAACAATCCCAAACATTGACTTTCTATGGGGTATTTTATTTTCTGTTTGCTATTCATCTGCAGAGACAAAGAGCTTCCTTTTTCTGTTATGGAGAATCACGGCATCTTTTAAGATAGGATTACAAAAATATGCAGGTGGAAAAGTTATTGAGTTGTGTGATTTATGTAGGAGTTCTCGGTGCTGTTGTTTATGTGTTCTTTGAAGGAGAAGATTAGCATGGAAAAAATGTGTGTCTGTGGATCAGTTTGTCTTCCTAGACAAGCTCTGTTGTCACCTGCGAGTTTGAGACACGGAGTATCATGAACAGGTCTAGAAAAATTATGTAACCAGGCTAGTGAGTAAGCTGAGAGTAATGGGTTTATGCCAGAACTATCTCTCCCTTTTTAATGAATGAATTCAAGTAATTCATTTTTTCCCGTTTCTGATGGGTGTTCCCTGCACATGCCTTTGTAGCACTGACTCTGAAACTAGCTCAGGAGAGATTTACAACTACAGAATATTCCATAGCACTGCAAAAAAAGTGAAGGAGCCACCTCTCTTTCCTCCCAGTTACGATTTCAATTTATATCCAAGGCTGCGGTCATTACATTCCAAGGACTCTCACGTCGTGTCCCTGCTGTGCTCACGCCAGGCTGATTTCAGCCATAAATGCAGATCTGCCTTACACTCATTTTCCAGCTTTGTTCTCATTTATTTTGTAATTATTTTCCATGCTCTCATTGGGGCTCTTTATTCCATACAAAGAAGCGGAAATATCTTTTTGACAACAACAAACCTGAGGAATGTGAAGGTTTGCAGGAGTTATGAGCACGGAGAAGCAGGAATGCAGACTGCTCTGCAGTCTCACATAGAACATTTGCTGTCAAGCACCCACGGGTCCAGTATTGGGAAGGATATTATTATTAGCTTGTCTAAAACATTCTCGTTTCACCCACCATCAGATCCCAGGGTTAGAAAGCAGGGAGCTGGAAAGGGCTCCCTGATTTAGAGAAACCCATCCCAGTCTAACATCAGCCACCAGCTTACACAGACCCTTTCCTGAACAGACCGGTTTTCATCTTGAACATCACACAATCCAATCCCTCAGCAAGGATATTTTTTTTTTTCCTTTGTTATGTCCACTTGTTGATGCATGCAGTGAACTGAAATATTTTGATATATATGGAAAAGCTTTCTTTAAGAGAAAGCACTTCCTTTTCTTGTGGCATGAAAGCCAAGGAGAAATGTTTTTGAAAGATCTGGATGACTTCATAACTCAGGGATGACAAGACCAAAGCTGATACATGTGTAAATGTGGCACTTGTTAATAGGTAAGATATCTGATTAACACTGTCTCTATATCGTTAGTGGCCAAGGTTATCTGGATAAATTACCTCGGAAATTCTGTGATTCTATGAAATTCCATGCTGCTCCTTTTGCACTGATTTTTTTGTAGGTATTTTGAAGCCAAAGGCCCGGAGACACAGAAAACTTTAGGCTTTTGATTATCAACAAGGGCTTTTTGGTCTTAGAGTGACCCTCAGAACTGAAAACAAAAGCCTCTTTGCAAAATGTGAACAGAGACATCAAAGGTCTCTGAAATGCAGGGATAATAAGGTCCAGTATGTAGAAATCCCACATACAGCCAAAGGGAAGATGTGAGGAGAAGAGTTAACTGGATGTGATTGTACAGAAATGCTTCATGTCTGCTGTGTTTTCTGTCAGGTTTAAATGGGTTTTGTCACTTTGATAAGTTTTTCCAAGAAAAAAAAGAAAGAATAAAAAGTGGAGTCTATGAATAAATAGCATTATACCATGGTTATCAGGCAATGGCAGGTCATTTAGCAACCGAGAGACTCCTTTTTTATTTCTCCTGCTGATCATATTTGTCCTGATTTTAATCTATCCTCAAAGGAAAAGCAACCCACAACCAAAACCACTTTCTCTTGGCTGACTTCAAAACTATCCACAGGAGGAGAATTCATAGGCCACCTACTCAAAGATGTGTTTTTAAGCACCTTCTAAGAAATTCCAGTTCCTTAGGAAAATACCAAATGCTACAAGTAAAAACCAGACTATTAAAAATTGGTCCTGAATCCTGGCAGTAACGGAGTGTTAGCTGAAAACATCTCCAAAAAAAGCAGGGAAAGGAACCAGGTGATCCATCCTTAAGTGAAGGATTATAAAGCAACCTGGCAGGATGGATTCTTTGGGGCAGTGTCCAACTCTTTATCCCGTGCTGTTTCCATTTGAATGAAAAATCAGCCGCCTCACGGACTCCGATTGTTCTCCACATTCAGTGCTGTGGCCAAAGCAGGAATGTTTGCTTTTCTCTTGAAGGCTGCAGCACAAAATGGAAGATAAAACAGCATTCATAAAATAAAATGGAATTGTTAGTCTGCATAAATACACTCAGTACTTGGGAAGCTGCAGGAAAATGTTGACAATGGCTGTGATTTTTCCTCGGAGTGGTGGGGTTTTGGCTGGGATTGGGTTATTCTTGCAGCTATTTAAGATCACGGGCCACCAGCTCCATCACTGGGAAAATCATCAGGAAAATGTAGCCCTGTGTATCCCTTTTTTTGGGCACCTTTTGCTGAGTACAGGGAGGCTCTGCAAGCCCTATACACGCACAGATCAAATATTTATTGGCTGCTACACACAGCAGCTTTCTCAGCTAAATACTACTCGGCCAAGCATTAATAGAGCCTGCCCTGATGTCGTACCTTGTGCTACCTTGGAGGTTTTCAGCCAGGTGTGCAAAGGTTCTCCTTCATTGCTCCTTGCAACAGGCTTCCAGCTCCTCGTTGGGATTTTTCTTTTCCTTAGGATTTTTAGCAAGCTTTCCACAGAAGTGTTTTTTGATGCCCAAATCTTTGAGCTGCATCTTCAATTCCAGGGGAGGAGATGAAATCCTGCAAGAGTGCTCGGAAGAGGAGCAGGTAGGGAGGTTGAAGGGCAGAGCTGATGATGGAGATTTCAGTGGGGGAGAGAAGGGATGTGGGCTTGACAGCAGCAGGCATGGAAGCAGAAAGACAAAAATAGTCAATACAGAGCCAAATACTTGGTGGCGAGATGAAACCTAATGAAATAGGGAAAAAATGCAAGGCTTTTTCGAGCAATTCCTTTTTTTCCCCAGTAAACTGGAGAGCGAGCCCAGTGATTAATTGTTTCACATGCCATAAGGATGCAAATCAAACAAAAACAAGATCAACACCCCTACGATATTATTTTTATGAATTTTTAGCTTATGGGGGCTTGGGCCATGAAACATTTTCAGTTGTCCATCAGGTTTCTGTATTGCTGTGGTGGAAATTAGCCCAACTCCTCAGAAGTTAATGAAATTCAGGAGCTCCCATTAGGTGTGAAGTTGGTCCTCTATGTCTGATAGAAGTCCACATTCTTCTGTGGACTTCACCTCAGGCCTCAGTGAGGACTTCACTGCTTATTTCTGAGCACAGTAGCTCAGCTTGCAGCTCTGGACAGTCGCTCACTCTCCTAATTTTAATAACTGCTTAAATTGCATCCTAAAATTGACTAATTTTAAAACTCTGACAACTTTTTGTGGAAAGTGTATATACACATCTTTTCACTTCCATGCAATATCAGTGCATCAGGGAGGTGGGGGATTGGATCATTTTTGGCTCTTTAGTATTTTTAAACTGCTGGTTCATCCCCTGCAGCTGCCTTGCATTTTATAGGTGTACTAAATTTGATGACCGTGAAGGGTTGTTAAACAATAGACTGTGATAAAAATAGTTCCCTTTGCTGACATTCTGTGTTTTTTCTAAACTAGCTCCATAAATTACATCAACAAAACTACTTGCACTCTTTTATTTTTTTCCTAGCATTTGAGACAGGTCAACGGAATTGTCTCTGTAGGACCAAGAGCAGAAAGAAGCACATACAAGTGATGGGCCTGGTGGTTATTCACATTAAATATCCTTGTTCTTGCAAATAGAGTTGTTTAAAGATGCTGCATTTTCCACACTGCTGTTACTGGAGCATGCACCCAAGGAACTCTTACACAATATCCTTCTTAAAAGGTTTTTGTAGAGCTTGACCTCTGAATACAATTAACGAATTCCTGTATGAATTTCAGGCTAAATGAATTAATGTGATGTTTGATAAGTGAACTGGAAACATCAACTGACCCTGGTGTTTCTGTAGAAATTTCCTTTTCTGGCAGGGTTACAGAAACTTGTGTGTGTCATGTGTGGTATGAAATAAGACCGATATTGAAATGAAACTTTAAATAGTATCATTTAAATAAGAGATAAGCATTCAATTACCTTGATCCACGAGGTCAAAGAGGAAGCACCGTGAGAGGTGCTGACAATTTCAGTGAAAGAAAAGTAAAGGAGAAAATATATTCTCGTGAGTCAAGGAAGAGATTACAATAGAGAGAGGAGTATTTAGAGAGCAGGCAGTGTAAGGGAGCTGATAATAAACTGTATCATAACAGGCAAGGTCATTTGAAGAAACAACTGCCTGATTATTCAGCTAATCAGAAGAATCAGCCAGGCTCCTTACCTGCCTCTGTTGTGCAGCTCCATACAAGGACACTGACTACCTGCTAATAAAAGGATCATAATTGCCTGGCTACACTCTTGTCTTCCAAGCCTTATCCTTCCCACTGGAGGTATGAGGTCAGAAAGATGGTAGCAGTTGTAAAAGAGGAAGGACAGACAAGAAGAAGTGGGTGATAAGTTTTATTTTGAGAAGTTAAGTGCTGGAATTTTTGAAATGTTCGTATATTCAGTGAGGTTTCTCCGCCTAAAAAGGAAAGTTGTAAAAATTCCAGCCCCAAAATAACTGTATTAAAGAATCCCCTTTTCCCCTTCTGTTTGGTTTGAAGTCTGAAATGCATTTTTAAGGCCATTTTTCTTTGTGTACTTATTCCCCTTCCATCCTAGAGCACTGACCAGCTAGATCTGTTAATGCTCTCTAACACAAGCCAATTAAACGTTCTGATTCAAATCTCCAGCTTCTGTTGGAGTTACTCTTTAATATCTTCCTTCTTAACTCTGGAATGTGAAATACTCCATTATCAGCTAATATTTTATAAATACCTAAAAAGACACTTCTGGAGCATTTCTCTTCTTTGGATGATATCAATGTTAGATGAATTATTACTCATCTTATTAATCATATTCTTAGTAGCAGTGCACTAATTAATGATCCAACAACTCATTTGCTTCTCATAAAAGTCCTTCTATTAAAATAGAATATGAACAAATTATCAGGTTCCATCTAACAGAAAACCAACAACCAATAAATTAAATAAATAAAAAAGCTAAAAACCAAACTAAAATCCAAAACCCTGGGAAAAAAGAGAAAGATGTTTGAGACATTCAGAATCTGATCATATGGTGCTCTTTTAGTTTTGCTTTCTGTTTATGTCCATTCCTTATAGTACTTGAGCTGTGGCATCCAGGCAAAATCTGCTTAATTTCAAAAGGCAGTTACGGATTTACGCAATCTGATAGCGTTTCTTGAAATGCTGCCCTTTGTTCTGAGGATAAAAAAACTGCCTCAGCTTGTGTAAACAGTGTGGGAAGGGGGGGAAAAGTTGACAAGATGAGCTCATAAATCAGTGATGATGAAGAGAAATCTGTCATCAGCTCAGCTGAATTACAGATGGAAAACGGGAGTTTCACAGTTGTCAAAAAGAGTATTAATTATGCCAGATTTCCACTTTTGTGGCCTGGCTTGAATCTTTTGTCATTGTTTTCTTAAGATGTATATATATAAAGATGGTTTAGCAATATATTGCAGTAATTTTAAAAATAAATCCGCTTTATTTCCACGATTTTGTTTTCCTGCCTGTGTAACACCTCTTTATGAGTCATCCACCTTAACAGTGGTTGTTAAAGTACATTTGATTCAAAATTTAAAGACAGTTTTGAGCTCCATATTTATTTTTCAAGAGCCCATGAAAATTTCCTTTGAACTGCACCATCGTCTCATTCCCATTACATCTGTGAAGGGAAAGGGAAGCAGACCTCACATTATTTGTCAAGAGTGTCTTTGCTGTGCCTTGGCTTCACAGCTTTTTCTGTTCCAGTGATGAAAATTGAACATAATTCTCATATAAGCCCTCAGAGCAATGAACTGTTTCACCCTTCAGAGCAAAGAAACAGAAACCAATATTACAGAAAAAAGAGGTTAAAAAGCTATTTTTGGAAAAGTAGGTAAGTGCAGCTGAATCAGACCCTCCCTTCAATCAGCTCTCAGCAGTTTGCTTGGGAAGATGCTGGAATATTACATTTGGCAATCACTGCCTCTGTTTAAGGCTCAATAATGCTTGGCATTGACATCCTGTCATGAAGAATTAGTTCAAACATTGGATCTGGAGCAACTCAGGAGGATGTGATATGTATGTAGGTGTTTGAAAAGCATGGATATGGAAAAAAAGGAAAAAAAGAAAAGAGAAATTGTTGAAGCTGATTATGTAACTCCTAGTTCCAGTGGTTTGTGAGAAGAATGAAATGAATACAAGGAGGATTAAAGCTGAAAATCAACAATGTCTTGACTAAGAGGGTCAGGACAAACATGGACTTACTCCAGCTCAGGAAACATATTGAGTAAAAGTCCCTTGACCAGTTTGCTTTTAGATCAAAATAATTTCCTTGTACTGGAAGAAATAGATCAGATGCCAAAGTCAGTAAGATATTGTTGCCTTCTCTGAGAGCTGTATCAGTACAAGATGACTTTGCAGATATCTCCTGGTTTGGTTTTTCATGCATCTGTGAAAATGAACTGCTTTAGTCAAGAGTTCCTTACTGAAGGACATCTCTTACCAAATAAAACTTCACCATTTTTTAGGGTAAACTTAGCAATAGAACAAAACTCACTTTGTTTAAAAGTCTGAGATTCAAAACAAAACAAAAAAATCCTCCAGCTGGCACAGGGTCCTGAAACGATGACGAGGAGAAAGGGAAATATGAAGGAGCCTCCAAAGGTCTCAGCTACACCTGTTCTTTCTGACTCTGTCATTGCATCAACTCATTACCGACACTTCACATCTGAGGGGATACGTGTTTTTTCCAGACTCTACCTCTGAAAGTTAAAACCACAGATAATTAGTTTGTCCTACTGACTTAGGGAAATAGTTTCTATGAAATTTAATGCAATCTCACCGTTGTAGATCAGATTTTTATTGTATTCTGGGTATACCTTCTTCTCTTCCCAAAAGCCATCAAACAAAAAGACAAAAACACCGCGGTGAAATTATATTTTTGAGATGTTTCTCCAAACATTGAGATTGCATCATCACTTTCCTTGAAAGGTGATGTGTCTTTGTCTGGTCGTTCAGACATAAAAATGGAAACAGTCCTAAAAACCGAGTTGGGATTCCTTTCTGGAGAGTTATACAGATCATTTGTCACTGGAGTCTTGTTAGTTTGGCTGCTGGCAAGTCAGAAAGAAAAATCTTTTAGCAGAGCCATCTAAAGATCCCGGCAAAGGAGCTTTCAGCAGCAGCATTATTATCTAATAAGGCTGAAATCTCTTTGGGATCTTTGCCACTCCTGACTGGGGATCACTGCTGAGCCTTCACCAAGGTTCTGCGTTTGCTAAAGGCAAAACAATAGCATCAGTTAACTTAAAATAGATAACTAATGAGGGACTAAAGGAAGTATTTTGTCTCTGTCCTTATAATAGAAATTTATTTTCTCCTAAAGGCTCTCTCTCTTCACGGCATCTGTATTTTTAGCAGGGTGGGCACACTCTCTGCTGGTAAAATTAGTTCTAAGAGCTCCAGAGAAAGCTGGTAAATATTAACTACTTGATAATATTAAATTAGTGTATATGCAATACAAGAAATTCAAGAAATTCTTGGGATGATCATGACTGATAGTGAGTAGCATGGCTGGAACAGAAGTATCAGTCAGCACGAATATACATATCCATCTCTATATATTTATATAGTAGATATTGTCTTATATATACACTTAGATATGGGGAGGGACAGAGAGAGAGGTGCCAGGGGGAGATTATATATGGGACTTACCCTGCCTGTGCTAAATCAAATAGTAAAGATTCAAGGCCGGGCAGTGAATTCATTAATTCAGCTGGGGATTGCATTGGAACTAAGAGATGAGCTGCTGCTTCTAACAGCCCTGGAGTGTCCATGTGAAATACAAGTAGGGTTTATCCAAATTACTCACGTGACCTCACAAAGAAATTGATTGGATTCAAACTCTTGGCAGTCCTTGCTCTGAAGTCTGAAAATGAGACAGTTAAAAAGAATGCTCATGAAAATATATATTTAATCCTGAATATACCAAATAAAGTTTCTAATGTGTTCTAATCAGCGCTTCTGTCTGCTTCACATGGGAATCATTTTTGGGAATAACTGTCATGGAAAAGCAGTGAAGCTCAGGGTGTACCAGGCTGTGGTTACTCACACACATGTAACAAAAAAGTATCTCCAATCAGTCTTTAGCATTAAATCATATATATATATATAAAAAAATGTTCTTGTTAATAATAGGTCTCTAGATTATTTCTCTGGGTTCATTTACGTCATGGAAAACTTCCAGTGTTCACAGATCGAAGTATTACGTCAGTCTGAATTTAGTCAGAGATTTCATTAAATCCAGTCAAATTTTGCCCGAATTAGGACTGAACAGAAACTTCCTGAAGACTGAACTTTTCCAAATACTGTGATATAGCTTTAATGCTAAAGTCACAAGTGACAACAACAACTACAAAAAAAATCACATTTTTAAAAAGTAATTTATGAAATGTTACATACAGAATGCAAATGAAGACACAAAGCATGTCCCAGGGAGATTACAACCCAAACAGAAACTGGATCAAATGTCTGAAAACCTGCTATCACAGCTATACTTAGAAATTTGCTATATTTGGAAGTCATTCTAGCTTAATACATGGTTTGAGTAAAAGTGAGCCTTCAGGATGTAATGCATTTGCAGTAAATGTGTGCACCAGATTAGCAAAAAGAGAAGAAAAAGACTTTTAATAGATAAAAATAAAAAATATAAGCATGTGTCTAGATATGGAGAAGTTAGTCATAAATTCAGGTCTGTATCCAAGGGAAGTAGATTTGGAGAGACCCTTTCTGGACAGGTCACGTGAAGATGTTTTGCTTGTGATAATGTGGAAGAGGATAAAGCTGGAGATGAGAGAGAGACAAGGAAGAGATGCTGGCACCGGGTCTGCAAACAGACAAGACAGGATGGAACAAAAAAATTCAGGCAAGGAAGATGTGGAGAAAAGTTGTTTGCATGGGAAGGTGCATGAGAAAGAACAGCCCAAAGTCGTGAGCCTTGGAGACAAGGAAAGGGGGATTCACGTGCACACAGCTGGTTCAAAGCAGAGGGGAAAGAAAAACACAGGGAACTTGTGTTAAAAACCAGAAGTGTGAGATACCTTTGTGTGTATTGAAATTAAGGGCTGATCCTTGGCTGATTAATATCAGGTCTGCAGCAAATTTCCTATGGAGCCAGGCTGGGAGAGCTGGAGGTGTTCACCTGGAGAAGGCTCCAGGGAGACCTCAGAGCCCCTTCCAGCGCCTAAAGGGGCTCCAGGAGAGCTGGAGAGGGACTTGGGACAAGGGATGGAGGGACAGGACAAGGGGGAACGGCTTCACACTAACAGAGGGCAGGGTTAGATGGGATATTGGGAAGGAATTGTTCCCTTTGAGAGTAGTGATGCCCTGGCACAGGGTGCCCAGAGAAGCTGTGGCTGCCCCTGGATCCCTGGAAGTGTCCAAGGCCAGGCTGGACGGGGCTTGGAGCAACCTGGGCTAGTGGAAAGTGTCCCTGCCCATGGATAGGGTTGGAACGAGATGGGCTTTGTGGTCCCTTCCAGCCCAAACCATTCTGTGATTTTATGATATGTGAAGTCTCTCTGTTTGCTTCAGTGACCTTTGAATCAGGTCATTACAGAGCTTTAGGTTTCACATCTCCCATCTGAATATTCATACTGTCACTAAAGCATTATTCCTGAGATGTGCTTTGTTGTTTTTTTTTTTTCTCTTTAATTAGAAAGGTTTAATTAAAACCTACAACAAAGATCAGAACTTTAAATAATATTTGGGGTGTAATTTAACCCCAACATGTTGTACGCAATACTGAATTACCTGATTTTGTTTGAGCTATTCTGAAGTCAGCTTTGACTTTCCATAATAATTAATATAGTTCCTCTCAGCTCCGTGATGTCTCTCAAATGTCAGCTTACTTGGGCCACATCCAGAGGAAGCACTGCAGCGCTGTCAGGAGAGCTGCCATTCCCTGGGAGGGAGAAGAAAATGAAACCACTTCATATGACCAAAAAAATCCTCAATATACTTAAAGAATTGTATTGTTTAATAGTGTCCTGTCCAATATATAATTATTCTGATAAGTAAATTATTTTCTGAAACAGAATTGTCTTCAAATGATTTCTAAAAGTTTTTTCCAATAGGGTGCATTTCCAGACTGCAGGTTGTGAGAGGATTTATTATTTTAGATTGAATGGCTCATTCCCAGTTTTAGGTCACTCTAAAGTGTATTTCTGGTTAAGGATATGGTTAAGTGCCTGGCTGAAACAGGCAGATGAATGAACAGCTCTGCTTGTGCAAATGTATTTATGTGTGATCCATTTAGATGAATGAGCTGCTTCACTCAAAGAAAAGTGGCACCTTAAAAGAATGTGGTTTCATGTATACACAGTATTGCCAGAACTGAACTTTATGAATGCAACTGAGATATTAAAGCACAGTGAGAAAAAAATATGGTTTTTTTTCAATTACTTGTAAGCGTGGATATGCAGAGCTTCAATATTTGCTCTTACGAAAGTAAAATCAGAAAATCACAGCATGGTTTGAGTTGGAAGGGACCACAAAGCTCATCTCATTCCACCCCTGCCATGGGCAGGGACACCTTCCACTAGCCCAGGCTGCTCCAAGCCCCGTCCAACCTGGCCTTGGACACTTCCAGGGATCCAGGGGCAGCCACAGCTTCTCTGGGCACTCTGTGCCAGGGCCTCCCCACCCTCACAGAGAACAATTTCTTCCTAATATACTAAATAAACCCACCCTGTGTTAGTTTAAAGCCATTCCCCCTGATCCTGTCCCTCCATCCCTTGTCCCAAGTCCCTCTCCAGCTCTCCTGGAGCCCCTTTAGGCGCTGGAAGGGGCTCTGAGGTCTCTCTGGAATATTCTCGTCTCATGGTGAACACCCCCTGTCCTCACAGCAGAGGTGCTCCAGCCCTCCTGTCATCCTAAATATGCTTACTTGATCTTCTTCCCTTACATCTTTACCTAACAAAATATGCATTTTATAAAAAGGGACAACAAATCCAGGGTGCAGTGATTCTTTAGGAAAGAATGTCGGTGAGTTACACCCATCCCTGGGCCAGCCAGGTGTAAGCAGCACGCTGGGAAGAGCGCTGCTCAATGCTGTGTCAGTTTGGGGTACAGACTTCAAGAAAGATAAAGTCTGATCGAAAAGGAGGATAAAAATAATGATCAAAGACCTAGAAGAAATATGACCTGTGAGAGGAGATTGAGTGAACTGGCGTTTTGTCTGGAGAAGTGGAAATTGCACCCATTTTTTTTTCCAGGTCCTGACAAAAAATGCTGCTGCAAAATGGAGTAGAATAAACAGGTTTCATATTCCTACTGGATGGGAGAAACAGTTCTGGAATAACATTACAGCAGGGAAGATTAGAATTAAGGACAGTGTAATAGGAGTAATGAGAATACAGCACAGAAGGATTTTGCCTGAGGATGCTGCAAAATCCTTATCAGTGGCGGGTTTTGATAATAGCCACATTTGTCAGGAATGATACAATTGATTTTGACTTTTTGCAGGCAAGTGAGCTAAATAGATTCTTAAAATGCTTTCCATTATTTTTTTCTGTCATTTTAGCTTCTGAATAACAATGTTTAATACACTTGTATGCAATATTTTACAAAATGAAAGTGTAAAGGCATTGCTGAATTAAGCTGTTCCATATCCCCGTTGTCAAACCCATTTGGAATTGTTAAAATTTCAGTCCTGCTCTGAATATGAACAATCTGAGTTAGTGATGCCCATTCTTTCTTCTGGCAGTATTCCTTCTTTAAACCGAAAGAACAAAAAATTCTTGGAATGGAAGCAACTGAAAAAAGCAGGGATCAAAAATAGTCCAATTTATAAACTACAAGCTTAATAAAATAAACCCAGGGATTTACAGCTCTGTCCTAGTCTACCTTTATGTTATATATAAAACAAGGAAATAGAATAAAGCTGACAGCATGTCCTTGTTTCAGTCTCCAATTACACTTTATTTTCAAAATCACTAAGCAATGGTCTGCCTGTGCTGTCAATCAACAGGAATTTCCATTGCCTTGAAGACCGGTAGTGTTCAGTCTGCCCAGAGTCAATTAGTGACAATATGGGGATGCACTTCCAAGGAGAAGTGTGAGTTTGTGCTCCTCTGAGTGACAGCAGGTTCTATATCAAACCTTGCTGCGAGGTTCTCACCACAGCTGCCCACGGACCTGCTTGGGGCTGGTGGCCACTGGGTGATTTCACACCTCAGAATCCCAGCACAGGGGTTTCTGCACACCAGCTTTAATGTAAAGGTTAGATGTTCCCTGACAATTCCCTTAATCCAATTTAATGCTTTAATTATGTGTCAGTTTGTGTGCTGTCAGAAACTTGTGAATACAAATGCAAGCACATATATATTTCACTTAAATATTTGTGTGTGTAGGTTTCTTTAAATTAAGAAAATAGTATGAGATGACATAAGTGAAGAAGGCCTTAATTTTTCGAAGTAGAATGCAAAATGTTCCAGTTCCTAAAAAGCAATAAAATATCGACAGTTATTTGGAAGAGTTTTAATTCAGTTCAGTTGCAATAAAGGATTAAAATGCCAAAATTCTGGGCACAAATTGCTGAACTGTATTTACAGTTAGCAAATGCTTTCTAATGTGGAATCCAAATCTCTTTTGTTACAAATTGAGCTGGTTGCTTCTTATCTTACTCTGCAGAGACAAAGAGGATGATTGAAGTTTCCCTTACAAAAGACTTGAAAATCTTGTGTCGTTTTTCAGAGCCACTTTTGTCTGGAATAGAGTTTCTTATCCCGTGAATATCATCTGGTGCAGTTCTACAGGCTGGTGAGACCAGCCTAGATTGAAAGTATTCAATTAGCTTTAATTCAGCCATTTGATATGCTGGTGGCAGTACCTTATTACAAGGAGTTCTTTTTTCTCTTCTGACATTAGGCAAATCTATATTTTCAAAAGACATTACTTACCTACTCGAGGAAATTTCCCTGAAGTGGGGTGTGAATTTGGAATGCAACAGTTGCTGAGCCCTGCTGGGGAAACTTGTATTGCACAATCAGTCAGAGAGAAAGGACCTTGCTGGAGGTGATTTCAGTTATTTTAGTGGAATTTACTGCCGGAATTATGGCTGCTTCTGGAAGTAGCTGCTCAAAGTCACATTCGGCAGGCTGCTGTCCTCTCTGGTGGGGTGTGTCCTTGTGTGGCTCGAGACTGTTCCTTCTTGGCTCTGAAATGTGAGACCACTCATTTCCTATCCATGCACGGAAATGTTGTGTCCAGAGCCCTGGCTTCACACTCCCGAGAACCCTCCAGATACCTGGGGGGGGAAGCTGATACTCCCTTGCCAGAATAATTCCGGAGAATCTTCACTTATCTTTGAAAAATCTGGAGTCAGCCAGCTGAATACACAAATTTAGCAGAAACTTCCAGAAAAATGAAGGCTGTAACATCACTAAAGGAGTAGAAACCTTCTGGATTAAGCAGACTGTGATCTGAAAATCAAGTCTTGTAGTTACCATGGCAGAAGTAAAACAATTTTTTTTTTTCTTCTCTGGTGGCACTGATATGTTTCCAATCTCTAACCTCTCTCACAGAGTTCCAAGGGAATGGTCTAATCACCTGGCTTTATGTCTTATTAGCTGTCTAATAAACAAAGGTAGCCACTGACAGTGAAACAAGACAACAAGGTTATTTGGGAACACAGCATTGATAGGTGAGAATTCGAGATCGGTGTGAGATTTAGCCAAGCCCTTGATGGAGTGATGTGTCTGAGGAGAAAAAAAAAAAAAAAAAATCTGTCTCCAGATCTCTCCAGACGTGCTCCAGTTTAATCAGCATCAGCCACGCTGAGCTCCCATCTGTGGAGTGAGGCAAAGGGAAGAGCTCCGTAACCAAAGAGGTTCTGGTTCCTCTGTGATCCTGGTGTAATTGTCAGTCTTCTGGATTCCTGTGATAAACTCAGACTTGGAAATTAACTGAGCTGAGCTACCAACTTCTAGACCTAGGACAGGTCTAGAAAAAACCTTTTGGCTGTGAAAGCTTACCCAGAATGGGAAGATTGCAGTTTATGCTCAATTAGCTTGGCTTCCTCCAGGGCTCCTGTGGTGAGGGGTGAAATCAACTCACCTACAGCCTTTGTGATTTCAGACTTTATTGCCACAGCAGTTCTAGGCCAACCTCCATTCCCTGGGAAAAAACCCAGCACTTGATCCATATTTGGATAGGGAGACGTCCTACTGTTCACATTGGATGGGGACCAGCAATGCCAATGGCACCTTCTCCTCAGTGACCCTGGATCTGTGCTCTGCCAAAAAGTGTCACATCTGAAACAGCAGTGACAGAATCAACCCAGCACTGCGAGCCACCAGTGTGTGAAAATACACGCAGGCTTTGACACTGAGCACTGAATTCAGGTGTAGAGAGCTGGTGCTTTATTAACCACCTATACTGTATTTAAAACTCTGGTGTCTAAAACTGGGATCCTTGCCTGGGAATACTCCTACTCCTTGGCAAAGCTACAGAGTCAAGACTATGTATCTTGATATAGGTTTGTGGCAAATGCCAAATGTGTTCCTGCCTGATTTTGTCATGTCAGCTGCCATTCCGCCTCAAGAACTGTTGAGGAAATGAGGCAGATTTCGACTGCAAAATGCTGAAGTATTAATTCACTTATCATGCCAGCATAGGTATCCTTGTAAGATAAGATTAACATAATTAAGAGATTAATACTAATTAAGATCATTAAGATTATTAGAGATATAAAGACATTAAGAGACTGGTATTTATTTCAGAGGGGGCATACGCTTTTCGATACATTTATGTTTGTTCACTTACGTTAAGAGGGATTCAGTAACAGGCTCTGAGCTTGTGCACAAATCTGCTTTACACAGCACAGGATCTTCCCATTACCCTTCCCTTGCTTCTTGATTCAGTCCTGTAGTGCACTGAGTGCTGGAAATATGATGAGGTTTTCGCTGTCTCAAATAGTCTGAAAGTTTTGTGTAAAAACTGTTCATCTCCTTTGCTATTGGCATTTTTTACCAGCTTTCCAGTGACCTTTCTGGCTTCTGCTGGCCCTGCTCAGAAAGTGCGTGCATATATATGATGATCTTCAAAGGTCTTTCCAGGGATGACAGGCTTGACTATGACATGTTTTCCTGTCCCAGATTTCCTAGGAGGCATCATTTAATTGTTAGCCACGTTATTATCGTTATGTCTCGAAGTACACAGCTGTCAGTAACTCCTTTGTATGGGAATTAAGTATTTTGGGTCTTGCAATGCGCAGTTCCCTTAATTTTGTGAATGTCACAGCACTCTGTCGTGAGCTAAGCAACTTAGTTCATTTTCTGGTAGTCACAGGAAGAGCACAAACGTGATTTAGGTACAATCCTATTGCTCTGATCAATCCAAGGCAAGAGGATCAATGGGCAACTTCTGAAGCTGAACATGGAGCTTAACATTTCAGTTAATCTAAGCAAGTTTCCAATCCTATGCTATAAATAGATGAGCATACATTGCACAAAAAAAGACAGACTTACTCCAAAAAATATGTTTCTTATGAAGAAAACCAGAGGCAAGGGAAGGATTTGAGTCAGGAATGCTGTTTTCTAAGTGGCTTAAACCCTCTACATTATTCTCCTTTGTCCTCCTTGCCAATGTCGCTACTTACAGAGAGTTTTCCTCAGTATCTTTCCTTCTGGTTGCTTCAGTGCTCTCTTTTTGCTGTGTAGGCTGTTCCTTTGTTGGCTCCCCAGGTTGTCCATATTTGAAATCACAAGCAGACCAATAGGCCAGGCTGAGAACTGCTGCTTCATATGTTTGGTGTCACAGCTATTTAGACACTTGCAATTTCTTTCAATTACCCAGTTTTATTGGAATCTGTTACTGTGGTCTGCTAGCCAAAACAAGGACTTCACTAAAAAAAATAATAAATTGCTGGCTAATATTATTTGCATGGTAATTGCTTTGCAGTGCCTGTTAAATCAGTGTTTCTGGCACAGCTCTGTGATAGCAGAAGTACAGATATTAATATACTATGACAAAAAGCTTTTCTCATTTTTTGTTTTTTAAATTAATTACTATTTTCCCCTGGGAGGGTTGGGTGGGAAATGGATCTGTTGTTGCCCTCAGCTCGGTGGGATTGTGATGGGGATCATTACACGGGCTGGGAAATGGGTGATGTTTGCAGATGTTCAGGGAAATGTTTAATGGGACAGGGTCAGCTCTGCCCCAGAGTTCTTGTACCTTTATAGCCCAGCTGATGGGCACAGGAGCAGAATATCCAGGCTGTTTCCAGCTTGACAATGCCTGATGACATGTGCTGTTCATCAAATGCCTGCTGTGCCTCCTCAGCACAGTTAATCTGCACGTGTGCCCCAAGTCCAGCATGTTCCGGCCCAGCTGGATTTACTCTGTGCCTTCACTGTGTATTGGGGACATTCACAATCACTGTGACACATCCTGGTCAAAGGGACTCCTGGACATTCTCTGGGTAACAGAGGGTTCTGTATTTTCTCCTGGGATGTGCAGGCAAGAAATGAATGAGCCCCAGATAACTCCTAATGCAGGATGGATGAAGCAGTGGTTATCTCGTGGTTTGATCCCAGTTTAATAATTTCTCCCTCCAGAGTGGGGGATCCCAGTTTAATAATTTCTCCCTCCAGAGTGGGGGATATATTGAGTATATGTTGTGTGGGAAGGGTCTTGTGAACCTGACTGGTCACAACCCCTAGCTGGTTTAGTAAGCCTTTGGTCATGTTTGGGATTGTGAAAAATAATCTTACAGGAACAATTTTTAATCTTATCATAGAATCACAGAATGATTTGGGCTGGAAGGGACCTTGAAGCCCATCTCGTTCCAACCCTATCCATGGGCAGGGACATGTTCCACTATCCCAGGCTGCTCCAAGCCCTGTCCAGCCTGGCCTTGGACACTTCCAGGGATGGGGCAGCCACAGCTTCTCTGGGCACCCTGTGCCAGGGCCTCCCCACCCTCACAGGGAACAATTTCTTCCTAATATCCCATCTATCCCTGCTCTCTGTTAGTGTGAAGCTGTTCCCCCTTGTCCTGTCCCTCCATCCCTTGTCCCAAGTCCCTCTCCAGCTCTCCTGGAGCCCCTTTAGGCACTGGAAGGGGCTCGGAGGGCTCCCTGGAGCCTTCTCTTCCCCAGGTGAACACCTCCAGCTCTCCCAGCCTGGCTGCAGAGCAGAAGGGCTCCAGCCCTTGGAGCATCTCTGTGGCCTTCTCTGGACTCTCTCCAGCAGCTCCACATCCTTCTCATGTTGGGGGTCCCAGGGCTGGAGCAGCTCTGCAGGTGGGGTCTCACCTGAGTGGGATAGAGGGGCAGAATCCCCCTCCCCTGCTGCCCACGCTGGGGGATCAGCTCATGGGTATTTCTGGGCTGGGGCATGTGCAGCTCTCATCCCCCAGCACCCTCAAGTCTTTCTCCCCAGGGCTGCTCTCCACCCATTCTCCTCTCAGCCTTGTGTTTGTGCCTGGGATTGTCTCATTCTGGGGCAGGACCCCGCACTTGGCCTTGCTGGACTTCCTGAGGGTCTCTCAGGTCCATCTCTCAGCCCTTCAGTCCCTGTTATGTAAAGTGTCCTGCTTTAGACATTTCTAAGATGCTTCGTACTGAAGCTCTTTTGTCCGTAGTGCATCATTTCACACCAATATTTTTATCTGCTGTGATTTAAAAATGTTACTGGAAAGACACAATCACATATTTTCTATATGATTTTTTTATATATATATGCTCACAGGAGTCACTGCAATTTGTAGCCAGAGTTTAATTAATTATTAGGCATATAAATGTCAGTCAATAATGTAGATACTTCTGGCTCACAGCTTTTGAAAGGAGCTTGGTTTACGAAGAGTGAACAAATATACCATTCCATCTGTTAGCCAAACCACCTGGCACAAAATCATTTGAGGCGTAATTATGTAGTTGGCAGCAATTTTAAAAAAAAAAGTGATTTCTAGAGTTTTCATCCCAATTGATGCTTTACTTCGTAGTGATGGAAACCTGACTAATGCAGCGAGGACCAGTTCTTCTTCTTTTTTTTCACACCTCTGAATAAAATAACTTGTGTTCACCTTGCAAAAAATGCTTAACATGACAAATATAGGAACCAAGAGACAGGCGTGAAATAATCCTGAGCCTAATCACGGGGAGGGAATGGGAGCTGGCCTGCTCCTGCAAGCAGTTGAAAAGAGTCACGTAGGAGGTGCATCATTGTCCTTTTAATCTCTGTAGGAAGAGACTTGGGACAATTTGGGAAATGATTTTTCCTTCTTGGTGGCATTGCGAATGTTTTTCTGAGCTCAGGGTTTTACGAGATTGCTACATCTGCAAATCTATTTTCCTGTTCTTCCAGTGACAAAATTCCTTCTTTAATCCTCTGGAAGCACAGAACACACACAGAAGAGACTTAACAAATAATATTTGCAATGTAAAGAAACTTCCTCTTTTTAACTCCTGGAAAGGGAAAACAAACTCATCCAAGGTTAGCTACAGGTTAGATAAAACTCCTGAAGCAGGGGCAAACAGGAACACTATTTAAAAAGAAAAATAAATTGCTCCAACTGTTTGCCTGTTGCAAACAATCTCGATGTGCCCAGGTGAGCATCATCTGTATTGTAAAGCTGCAGCTGGGGCCAGGCTGGTTCAGTGCCCTGAGGGGTTTGTCAGGCACACCAGGGGGCTGAAGCAGGTGGTTAACATAACATTTAGGGCTTGGGTTTATTGGTTAGGGTTTTTTTTCACTAAAAACAGTGAGAATTTCAAACAGAAACCACACCTTGCTTTGAGGTTTTACTCTTTGCTGGTGTTCAGAGCATGTGGTCACTCCTGACACCTTCTTGTCACTCCAAATGCTACAGAAAGGTAGAAAATTGCAGTTGAAAATGCAAATAAATGAAGTTATTGAGTAGGGGTCTTATTTATGAATAGGAAAAGCTTGCTCAGGATAGTTTGCTGTCTTAAGGTTTTCTTCCTGGTGGTAAATCATTGGCATGCCTGGTTTCAGTGTCTGGGGAGAGAGCATCCGTAGCTTTAATTCTTAGAGTGGTTAAAGTAATTCGGTTATCGTTCAGTTTAATTAAATGGCTTTTAAGATTTCATTTTATAGAAAGGAAAAATGATCTGTCATTGAAATTATGATTGAATTTCTGGTTGTTTTTTTTTTTTTTTTTTAATCGTGGCAGATATTGGGAAAAGCTTTTGAGATAACTTTAATAATAAAAACTGCTTCTGGTACTCCATAAAATGTATTATCTAGAATGAAAAAAAATGATATTGTTAATTAATAAGTAACAAATTAGTCTGGAACCTGTCACTTGATTTACCCCAGTAATGACATACAGGGAAAATCACAGGTTACACTTGGCTGTTGTTCTGAAGAAGCCCCTTTTATTTCAATGTCTAGAAACTCACGGCCCTATAAAAAATTAGGGTTTGCCCTTTGTCAGCTGTAAGGAGGGATATAGTAAGCTAAAAATAAAAATATTATTTGACAGAGTAAGATAGAGAAGTTGTATGGATGAAAAGATGAATTTCTTATATAAAACAAAGTTTATTATTGTATTATTGCATAACCCAATGGGTAAAAAAAACCCACCCAGTGTGAGGTGCTCAGCCAAATACTCCAAATCTCTCACTTAATCCTTCCTGTAAGTATCAGAAATATGTACAGGATTCTCTGTAAGTATGGATGGAAAAACAGATGTCATGGATGGATCACCTGTACTTCTTTCCATATGGAGCAGAGATTCAGCTTTCTTTAGGATTCCCTGGAAGCTTTTCCTGATGCTCGTGCCCATCCCCACAGGGATCAAGTGCCTTTTGCTATTTTTTTAAAATGTCCATGCAGTTGCTTATGTGCTCTCATTTTTGAATCTCTCTTGACAGAGGGCATAATAGGAATGAAAGAGTTGTCTGGAATGGCCTCAGTAAGAAATGGACTGTCAAACTTGCCCTGATTGCAGCCAGTAATGAATTAATTTGGTAATGGAAGAGCAAATTGCTTACATCATTATATACAAATCTTTTGAATAATCTGTTGTCTTACTATTTTTAACAAGCTCACATTATCAAGACACATTGAATATGGGTTTGTTCTTTAAATTTCAGTCAAAATGTGCCTGGTTTGTGATTTTATTCTTCAGATTCAGTTGAACAAATTAATTATTCAAATTGAAATAAGAGTGCTAGCTCTGAACTCCATCTGTGCCACCATAGGACACAACAAGGCACCGTCTTAGATAATCAACAGGTAATTTCAGAATAATTTATAGAAGGGCAGTAACCCTGCTTTAATTATTAAAATGCATACAAGAGTGCATAGTGTGTTACAAGTCTTAATTAAAAAATACATTCTCAGGCAATTTCTTAGCAAATCACCTGTAGAAAGGGTTAATTTGTCTCCCTGTCAAATACATAAATTTACCTGCATCTTAAAAATCACTGCTAAGGGTGGCATTTGAAGAAGGGATTGAGAAAACTGAAGTGATGGAAAGATTTTTACAAGAGGCAGATTTAATCCCCCGTGACTCCTCATCTGCCCTACAAGCCTGGCGCACTGGAATTTATTAGCTCGAGGGTGTAACAGGTGCAGCTGAAGGGTGTTCACTTCTGCTCCAGGTTTCTTCTGTTGTCTTCTCTTTTTTTGGTCGAATGTGCAAATTTAACCAAGCACACGGTCCTAACCAAGTGTTTGGTGTTACTTCAACCAGAAACAGGGCTCAGCTCCTGCTCCGTCCTCACAGCCCCTCTCAGTGCACCCAGCTCAGCATCTCCTCCCTTCAGCCCACAAAGTGTTCTTGGCTAGATTGTTAAAGAATAGCAGCAGAAAATGGTCTGTTATAATTAATTACTTGGAGAAATAGGTAAAAATGAGGATTCTTCCAGTTTTAGTGCATGTCCTGCAGAAGACAGGAGGAGTAAGTGACCAAGAACCTGTGTGTATTCAGAATGTGGGGATGTGAAGGGTTCACCTAGCCTCAGTTTACCGACGTTGGTTGGAAATCTGGAAATTCAATGACTGGTCTGTGAGTAAGAAATTAAAAAACCACATTTACACTGCACGATATGCCCTGTCTCAGATGCTGTTCCTAGAAAAGGATCTTTTTTAATCTAAATGTTATAGGGATGTATGTACCAAATTAGTTCCATATTCCCATTTCTGCACAACTGTTCCTTTTTTTTTTAATGGCTATTTTTTGCATCGGTGATGTCTTGTACAGTGAGTTCCAAAGGTTATTTTTTAATTTTATGATTGTTCCTGATGCCAGGGTGTGCATGGCCCTTGTCACACTCTGAATCCTCTTCTTGCAGGCAGGTAGAGGGGAAAAAAAAAATAAATCCATCTGTACAACAGCTTGTGCCCTGAGTAATGACAAGAAACAACACAGGAGTGCAGCAGGCAGTTTAATGAGGAATAGCAAATAATAATATACGGTGAAACAACATAAAATGGAAAGGGAAATAAAGAACGAGGGGAGTGTGTGCCTGTTTGAAAGTCGCTATCCGGTGCTCTGGGTGGTTTCTGCAGCAGCCGGTGGGGACTGGCCGCTAGAGGGGGAGTGGATCCACGTTTTGCTCTCGTACTGCAGTTGTAGGTCCGGTTTCTTTGCCTCTCTCCTCGCAAACTCTCCCAAATCATTCATCCTTTTACCTGTCAGGAGTTTGTCCTTATCTAGCACTTAGATCCTTTTCTAACTTAGCCTTAACAGAATTTTCTAGCTGAAGCCACAGGAGTGATTTATATCACACTATTTAATTTCTTGAGAGCTGTTCCATTTCAGATGTTATTCCACTTTTCTTTTTTCCTCTTTTTTTTCCCCCTCTCTGCACACTGGGCAGAGATTTTAATGCAATACCCTGGTAGACAGTTGTCCAATTGTTGCCTATAACTTACATCACCGAGGCACGGATGAGCAGTTTCCCTTATATCTTGTCTTTTGCTTTGTATTTGACAATTCAGAATTTCATCCATCAAAGCTTATATAAGCTTCAGCCTTTGGAAGTCCCTTTGCACATCCTCACGATTTTCATTATTTTTCACAATATAAATAATCTGTCATTTGAAAAATGCCATCAATTTCCTCATCATAGCTGAGATGATTCAGCAGTCCCAGCCCTGGGACCACACTGTGCTCCATTTTTTTCCCTCTATTCAATAAAAGCCCACTGTATTTTTGGGTTCCTACCTAGTTTTCTATGACAATGTAGCTTGTCTTATTTATGGGAAACTGAATATCCTGTCAAAAGCTCTTCAGAAGTCCAAATATGATTTGTTGTTTTGAATTCCCTAGTGCTTTATACACTCCTTCATATCCCAGTTTCTATTACCTACAAACAATAGATCTGACACAGATTTTAGTGTTTGTTTCGAGTTTGATTTTCCAGGCCTTATTCACCAAATCCTCATTAAGAGTTTTCATTAACAGCCATAGCTTGACTCCTGTGCTAATGAAAAATGACAGATTGGGGCTGGAGTATCCTACATGGTGGGAAAAGAGAACCGGGGGTGGGAAAAAGTTTTCAACTCTTTTTATTAGGAAAAATACTCAGGGTAATTTCATAAAACTACTCAGGGAACTTTTAGGGAAGTTCTTCATTCCACCAGCTAGAAGAACCTAATGTAATTCCCAACAGGGAATTAGAATCAGGGAAATAGACACACAAACCAATATTATAAGGTTTGCTTCAGTCTAAAAGTGCCACCCATCGAAAAAACCAACTTCTGGCTTAGCATATTCCCCAAGAAGCAAAAGCACAATCTCCATGGGTTCAGCTCTGTGCATAACAACAGTAAAAAGGCAAAAAATTAAAAAAATATACCAAAAAGCCAATCATGACAAAGCCAAGATGGACAGAGGAATAAGCCCAGGGTTCAGCTCTCTGGAATTTCGTGGATTGCTGTTCTTCCACTGCAGCTGTAGGTTTGCATAGACTCATTTTGTCACCAAATATCACCACCGAGCGTTGTTATCCCCTGGTGAGGATCAGCTGTGTTGGTTATCGCCCAAATCTCTTTCTGATTGATCTGTTATGGGCACTGTCCCCTTTACAATGTTCCCCTCTGGTTTTTTAGCAGTGATTTTCTCTATCCCACGTAAATCACCCTTTTTTTTCAGCTGGTGCTCTGTGCCCTCCACCTTCCTCCTGCCCCACGCAGTGGTTTTTGTTTTGTGGCTTTTCCCCAGAGAGAGAACATCAGCTGCATTCCTCCTGATTGTTCGCTGTCTCCATGAGTTCTTCATCTCTCAGGCCATAGGATGCACGTCCAATTTATTAGACTACAGCAATTACATAATATATTTATGGCATCCAGTTGTTATTTGGGAATTTGATCTGGCAGGAGCAGCAGGTTCTGGGCTGTTTGGAAAGGGAGTTACGGTGCGAGGGGAAGGTTTGTGAAGGTGGAGGCAGCTGAATTCGCTGGTAAAGAAACACAAAATGTCCAATATGGAGTGACATTTACATGGAATTAAGGTAAACATTTGACATGCAGTGGCCTCTTTAGCATGGGGATTGCAAACCTTTGAGCAGCAGCCACAAATTTCTGTTTGCTGTGGAAAAAAATTACGTTGGGAAATAATGTGGATCAGAGAAGTAAATTTTCTGTCAAGATAAGCTTTATTATAGAGCCAAGTTTAAAAAAAAAAGAAAAAAAAAAGGTGGGGGGAAAAAATCCCTGGATGTTTTATCTCATTATTATTAACATTCTTTAATATTTACCAGGCTCTCTAAGCAAGCCAGGCTGTCAGAGAGGCACTGGACCACAGAGACAGATCCAGGTTTACTCCTGGGAGCTCACTTTACCTCTCATCCTGCAAAGAGGGTTGATAGCAGACGTGTTTCAAAGGGCTCACAGTTGTAAAAAGACTCAAAACCTCAGGAATTCAATGGCTGTGGACCGTTCTTGCAGCTTAGTTTGGGATTTTCAGGGTTTTCCTCTTCCTCCTCCCCCTCTTGTTTTTGATTCACCCTGCCTGCGAGGCTCTGGGAATGAAAAATGTGAGAATGGGTAAGAAGGGATAAAAATTAGAGGGAGAGTATATGTTTTGAAAGGTATTCAGAAATCTGTTTTCAGTTTGAGGCCCCCAGCTCTCAGGAGGATGTTTGCTCATAGCTGACTGTAACCACTAGGGTACAGAGGTGTGCTGCTACAGGGAGATCTGCTATGCATAAGCTGCATTTTTTTTCATTGGATCAGCCCTTAAATCAATTTGATGTGTCCATGCATAGTTTTAAATCTCAGATTTTACCCCAAATACAATTTTCGACCCTCTCTCCGGTGCCGTGCTCTGTTTTGCTCTTAGGAGAAAGGCGCATCAGCAAAAAGGGCCAGATTAAAGTTGGTAATAAATAAATAAATAAATAACTGGGCTTAGTGTCTAATCACATCAGTTAGAGAAATCTGCTGTGCTAAAAGTGATAATTCAGTGATGAAGTAGATTTTTCTACTTACCTATTGCCTTTGAAATCTTGGATTTGGTCTTTGTTAGCTCAGAAACTGAAGGGAATTGGTCATGTTCCCATAGCACCCGTGTTGAAAGACATCTTTCTGGCAGTGGTTACTGTGTCTGGTGAGGATGTGAAGAACATGAGAGCAGGGAAATGATTTAAAATAAAAGTGCCTTAGCAGAGTAGTAGGTGCTGTTTGCCAAGCACAGATGCACATAATATTAATCCTTTAGCCACTGCCACCTAGCTCTGATTTTTATAAGTGATGTGCATATTTGGATTTTTAAAGAAGAGGAGAGATGGAGGAAAAGGTGAAAAGCTGGTGTTTATTTTCAACTGACTTTCTTCTCTTGGGGTGCAAATCTGGGACTTGGAACTCAAACTCCTTTCAGCACAGCCTCTTCCCTTTGACTGTCTCCCCCAGCTATCACCCCAGCAAAGGCGAGTACGAGCAGTAATTGCTTTAAAGCCTCAGGAATTGTGCCTGAATGCCAACAAGTGATGTGATCTTTATAACAAAAAACCAAACCAAAACAAAACAATTGCCCTGTTCTCACGGAAATCCAGATTTCATTGCAAATATGTTCACTTTAGAGCAGACACAGTGCAATAAAATTACAGTGCTCTGCAGCATTCATCTCGGCTCTTCACAGCCACCCACCCAATTACAAGCTGTGTCTTGCCAGCAGAAGACTGTTGCTTGGTTTCTGTATTATTTTTATAGCCTTGCTTTCCTCCACATAACTTTAGAGGTAGGCTGTGCTTACTCCTTTCCTTTCACCAGGTTTTTCTTCTGCTGTTAGGAAAAAAAAAAAAAAAATTAAAAAAAAATTGGCTGGCATGGAAAGTCTTTCGCATGGCTCTGAATGTGATTTGTTTTTTTTAATGTAGAATATGCTCCGAAGAGTTGTTTCTAATATTTTAATAGCTCTGGTTTATGTCAGTAATTATATGAAAGGTTAATCTTTAAATCACCAGCATTTCCTAAATTCCTAATCAACTTCATGCTTGGAAAGGAACCCGCATAAATGCTCAGTTTGTTAATATTAGACTGGGTTGAGCAGGTCAAGGAAAAGTATAACCTTGGTGCATCATGGTAAATTGAACACAGCAAAAATATCTCAGATCTGTTTGTCATTATAGCTGTGAATGTGGAAGCTGACTAGGAGTGTAGATATAATTAGCAGGAGAATCCGCAGTAGCTCAAGATCGCCCATCCCTCTAGATGAGGGTTTCTTACCAAAAAAAAAAA
>VZTA01007303.1:162001-197878 GCA_013398855.1 Mohoua ochrocephala | reverse complement strand
AAAAAAAAAAAAAGAGATATTTTGGGTAGAAAAGTCCGATTTTCTAGCAAGTCTGCGGTGAACTGTGACTAGGATAGCTAAAAAATCCAGCCAAAAAAATTGGTGACAGAGGCACAGTGCAGGAGTTGAGCAGGCAGAGCGAGGGATGAGGGGGACATTGTGCTCCCAGGGAACAGGGAGGTGGCGGAGGAAATGACGGGGCTGCGGGCACGTGTGTTTGGGGAAGCGTGTCCGACTGCGCCTCCCTCCACGGCACTGCTGGAAAAGGCAGGGGGAGAGAGAGAGAGAGAGATGCTGGGCATCTTTCTTAAATTTCTGCTGTTGTCCTTGCCACAGCCCGAACGTGGGAGGGGAAGGCACGGAAAAATCTCATTTCCCATGTGTGCACAGTGGCCCCCTTGCCTTCTCACCAGCTCTCATCTTCCCTTTCATCCCGTCCCTTCACCCCTTCCTTTTTCTCTCTCCTGCTGAATGGAGCTATTTAGTGTTGTACCCTCATTTGCAGAAGCTGTTTCATCCCGGCTTGCACAGTTTTTAAAACTGCTTTCTCCACCCACCCTCAGTCTTGGTTTTTCATCTGTGCTACTTCTTTAGGTTAACCGTCTTTACAAAAGGAAAAGGCAAAGGAATCCAGAAACACCCCGATTCGGTCGCCGTTACTCCAGTCGTTCCTCTATCTTTTGTCTCCTCTTAATTTCATTATTATCACTGCTGTTATTATTACAGCACTAGAAATGAGCTTCCTCATTAAACACTCCCTTTTTGCCATTCTGAATACCACTGTGGAAGCTGGAGGGGGGAGGAAGGGGAGGGAGACTCAGAGAGTCCTTTTGCTGTTAATGCAGAATGAGACACACACAAGGAACAAATGTAGTCCATCTCAAAAGCAAATGAGGGTTGTTTTTTTTTTTTATCAGAACTGAAGAAAATGATCAAATAGACTCGTTTCAACTACCCCTCAATGCCTTAGCCATAAAAACATACAGAATATATTAAAGCATACAAAAATATCCTTAGGTTCATGGGCTTTCTGGGGTACAGGTATGCAGGGGGCCGTGTCAGCCAGGCACAGAGCAGCCTTCTGTGACCACGAGGAACGGGTCGTCCCTTGGGCTCACCCCCTGCAGCACCCAGACGTGGCAAAGGAGGGAATTGGCAGCTTTAATACAGAATTTCTTTGTATTTTATATTTTCAGGCCAGAAACAGAATGTGGTACATTAGCATTGAATCTGTGGTTTCATATATATATATATATATTTTTTTTTTTTTAAGTAGTACAGAAAGGAAGGAAAAAAAAAGGCAGAAAGGAAAATAAATCATCCCTTATATACATTCAAAGCATACACAGCAACAGTTCCTTCAGCACTGGGTGCACTGTGAGTGGGTCTTGATGTTAGCAGCAAGAGAATGCATATTAGAGATCTGTGACACTGGTACTGTTAACCAGCTTCAGGAAAGGTAGTGCTTTTGCTTGCCTTTCACCCTGTCTTGTGTGCAAAAAGACAGTTAAATATAAAGAAAATAATGTTAATTACCTAATTATAAAAAGGAGGTTAATCCTATTAAGTGAAACATCAAAAAGGGAATATTTAAAATATTTTCCTTCCTTTGATATTCCCCAAGCATTTCATGGACAAAACACTGTTCACAACTAACCCCAAAAGCATCTTTTTTTCTTTCTTTCTTCCTTTTGATTTTGGAGCCATTTAACAAGCCAGAATAAGGGCATCAAAATAGAGGGAATAACTTATTTCTGGGCAATTGTTGAACATGAAATTTGGAAGAAAGAATTAGGGAAAATTTGTCCCTGCAGTTGCTCTAAATGCAGTACAAATATAATAACTCTCATATACACCAATGCAAGTAGCCTGGAGCAGGATGAATAACTGGATTTGCAATAGCTGGATTGCAATGACATCCAGGCTCTTTCATTTCTTTATTACCCACATATATTTCGTGTAAACTTTCAGACTGGATGTGGGCACCCTGTGGAGTGCCTTCATGCCATGTAACAGCAGTGACACCCTCTTTTCTCCAATAAATATTCAGAGGGTGTCAAGATCTCCAGAAATCCTCTGGGGATCACCAGGAGGTTGTCTCTAGAAGGGATTACCCTCAGGAAAGCTTTCTGCATGAGGATTTTGAAATATATCCTTTGATAAATGCTGTGCTCTCCATGGAGGGCCCATCCATCATCCTGCTCAGGGTGGCAAGTCATTGGTGGCCACCATCTCTCTGCAGGAGCAGTGGCAACAGGCAAACCCCAAATCAGCTCTCGCTCAAGAAATCACCGCGCCTTTAAAGAAAAATGCTCTGTTCAGTTTACTCGGGCTGTCCGTGCGAGATGCATGGAGCACAGAGGTGAATAAATTCCAGAGGCAGAATTGCTCACGTCTTTGCAAACGTAGCTGGAGGTTGCTAACACCAATAAACAGCAGGGAGAGCTCCGGAGGGGTGCAACCACTCGTGTGTTTCAAATACAACCCACAAATATGCTAAAAATACATGGAAATACAACCACGGGATGATTGTTTGTTGGTATCAGGCTCGTCTCAGGTTCACAGGGACAAAACCACGACTGCACCACCACGTTTCCTGATAGCAACAGGGGGTCATTATAGAAATAAAGCCAGTTCATATTTCATTTTACCGTATGCAGACAGTATTTTAACAACCTTGGTCGATTTTGGAAGCTTCCTGACAAGTGGCTGTAACCAGCCCTGCTGGCTGTAGTGCTGCCTGGGGGTTTGAGGAACTCATAGCCCAGTCCAAAGTTAGAGAGCCAATTTTTCACAGTTAAATTCCCTATTGATTCCAGAGAAGGGTTGAATGGGGAAAATAAATATAGCTTGGCCCTCAGTTAGCATGGCATAAAGTACTTTTGCTTCAAACACGATCAGGAACCCAAAGAGACGAGGGGCTCTGTGTCTTCCCCCTGCCCTCCCTGCTAGGTTTGTACATGGACACTCAAGCCCTCAGGTCACTTGGGAGTTTCAGGAGGGATCAGGCCCTTGTGGGCTTGAGGCACAGAGAGAGAAATGTGCATTTGTTTAAAGAGAGAAAAGCCCGGGTTTAACAGTGCTTTCTTGTTTGAAAGCTGTGGGTGAATTTGCAGTGCCTTTAGGAAAAAAAAAGCAGTTGATTTTCAGTAAATTTTCCGTGAAACTGTCCTCTCCCAGTACATAAACTCATTGCCTTCACAGATGACATTATAGTCTCACTGAATACAAATTTTGATTAAGAGGCTATTTCCATGTTTAATAATACACAGAATGAGATGTACCAAATAGAGGAAAATAAGTTCCGAATCCTTAAAAATAGTGTCAGTCAGGAAAAAAATATAAAAGTCACTCTTTACATTTAAAATCAATGGCTAAAACCTGCTATGCAAGAAAACAAATGGTTTCTTCTGTGCCTGTTTTCTGCTTTATAAACCTGCTGTACCCTTGTAAGAGTAGGTAGCACTTTAATGCTATGAAAAAGGAAAAAAAACCCCGTGTTACATTAAAAATACATGTAAGATTTTGAAATTGTTCCTCTCTTGGTGGTAACCTGAGGCTAGAGAAACATGTACAAAACATAGAAATGTCACCCACTTCATTATCCATAACATTTTATTCCCATGTAATGCTGTAGGAAGAAAATTTCAAGATGCTCTGCCTGATGTTATAAAACTCCCTCATCGTCAATTAGCGTGAGAGGAGCTGGTGAAAAGATCAATCAGTTGCTTGTTCACATTCTGGAATGAAAAATCCAAAATACAAGGAAAGGAAGCCTTTATTTAAGGGCAGTCAGATAAAACAGCTGTGTGATTCTACATCATGAAATCACTGCTCATATCCATCAATGCCATTTTTCAGTCCTTAGTAAGGAGGGTTCATCTGCCTCCAGCCTCTGCAGGGGTTTTGGGGTTGTTCTGTTAGTGAAGGCTGGTGGTGAAAGGGAAGGACACGAGCTGAGCTTTGCCAGCACTTTGCTACAGGACCCAGAAGGGTGCTCTGAAAACTCTCTGTCCTGCCCTGACAGTGGTTTTGCTCTTGAGCTTCACCACTGAGACCCAAATAATTGCTTTTGCTCTTCTCCGTTCACCGTGGCACCACAGTGCACGAAACGAGGGGATCTTTGCTCTTGGCATAGCTCAAAACAAGCATAAAAGTGGGAAATGCAAGTAAAAGCCCTTAAATTTAGCACTTTTTTTTTTTTGGTCTTTTTTATATTAAAGAAAATTCTGATGAGCACGTTTTGGCAGTGTTTCACTTGTTTGGGTTTTTTGTTGGTTGTTTTCTTTGTAGTGAGTCTTTGCAATATGATCAGTTTTGATACAAAATACTTTTAGGGGTTATAATGCAGTTTCTCTGGATCTTACAGCAACTAACAAGTGAGCTGTACTTAAAAATCCTCAGAAATCCTGTCCTAGGGACACGGTCAAAACTTCAGCCTTTCTGAGGTGCACTGGCTCCTTGTTGTACTGACGTCCAGTTACAGGTAGCACATTAACAAAAATAGAATTCCAGTGTCATGCTCGATATCTTCAGCAACATGATGTACGTGAATGTGTGCTAATTACAATGGGAAGCCACCTGGGCAATTTTAAGCTTTCTATTTTACGTGGCTTCTTTGCTCCTCGACTTTGCATTTCAACACTCAGCATGAAGAGAGAGGTTAAACTGTTGCATTTTGTATACAGGGAACCATCCATGTGATATACACCAGTCTGTAAAAACTGTAAATGCTATTTTTTTTTATTTTAAACAGTTTTCTTAGTTTACAAAAGATCAATAATTGGTACCTTTTTTACACTCTCAGATTCCTGAATATTGACAGATCTTCAAAGGGAGTATTAGCATATGAAACCTTAAGATTGGCTGTCCTGAAGGTTTTTAAGACACGATAAAGCTAAAATATCAAGTCTCTCAGACAGCCCCTCTTAAACAATTTGGGCAGAGGTGCACGTCAGAAATCACCAGCAAAGCCCAGCAACCCCCCCCACCCCGTGCCACTGTCTGCCTGCACACTGTTATTTGGTTGCACACTGTTTAAATCCCAAAGGAAAATCACACCTCGCATTCCCTCGCTGGCTGCTGGTGACAGGAACAAGATCCGTACTCATTAATGATCACCAGGGCTCCCTCAATGTGGTTGGGTTTGTAATCAACGTAATACTCCTGGGCTGACATGGCAGCCATTTGGTGCATGGTCTGTTTTTGCTTCTGCTTCCTGCGCTGTGTGACAAAGCACTGTCTTAGATGCCTTAAGCCGGCTGGGAAGCACTTCCAGGAGACGTACAACACCAAAACCACGATGAGGAAGGAAAAAATCAGTGCCATGGTGCCCGTCACCACCTTGTGAATCTGCACGGCGTTCTCGGAGTTCTCGCCGGGCATGGTGATGGTGACGGCGTACGTGGTCCGGTCCTCGTCGCCGTCGGGCACGTCGTAGGTGGCGGTGGCCGAGCCATAGCCGAGCGTCTGCTCGCTGTTGTTGGTCACCGGGGAGAAGGTGTTGACGCTCGTGGGGTCGGCGTTGTCCTCGCACAAGTGAAAGGCGTACACGGCGTCCAAAACATCCTCGCCCTGGGCGTACTCGGGGGTGGCACAGAGCAGGTTGCTGTCGTAGCGACCCTGGAAGTTGCTCAGCCAGGAGGCCAGGGCGCAGACGTTCCGGCTGCAATCCCAGGCGTTGGCGGAAAGGCTGATGCTCGTGAGGGACTTCCAGGAGTCGAGGACTCGGGAGTCGATGTAGGTCAGCCGGTTGGAGTCCAGCTGCAGGGATTTGAGATGAGGTACACTTTCGAAAACGTGAGGTTCGATGTATTCGATTTCGTTGCCGGAGAGATCCATCTTTTCGAGTTGCCATATCCAGTCCAAAGTGTTTACTACGATGGTAACTTTATTCCTTCGCAAGCAGAGGGAGTGCAGGGAGATGAGCCTGGGAAAATGGGCTAAATTCACTTTCACCAAGTCATTGTGCTCGAGGTGCAGCTCAGTGAGTTTGAACAAGCCTGCAAAAGAGTTTCGAGCCAGGCTCTTTAACTGATTGTATCCTATGTCTAGAAACTTCAGGCTGCGACAGTCCTGAAAAATTCTCACTGGCACGAACTTGATGGCGTTCGACCGCATGTGCAAAGTTGTCAGTTTCCTCAGCCCGTGGAACAGGTCAGGCTCCAAAGACTGTAGGTTGTTGTACGATAAATCCACACTGCGCAAGTTTGGCATGGGGCGGAAAGTGGTGTTGGGCAGTTGGGTTATTTTGTTGGAACTCAGGGTGAGCTCTTTAACTCGCCGCAATTTTTGAAAGGCATTCCCCTCCACTGAGCAAATGTGATTGTGATCCAGATAGAGCCACGTGAGCTGCATTAACCCTGTGAACTGTCCATCATGCAGCTCTGAAAGGCTGTTGTACCGCAGAGACAAGCCCATCATGCCCGACAGGTTGCGAGGCATCTCTGTGAGATTCAGTGATTCACAGTACAAAAGCCTGCCCTCACACCGACAGAGCTGTGGACACCCACTATTCACAGCTGGAAGCATTTTAGAAAAGATACCCAGCGTACACAATATCAACCCCGGGGGCTTCCTCAGCAGCCAGTTTAAACAGAGACCAATAAGAAGGAAATCCATTAGCAAGAATATTTCCAAATATGCTTGAGAATGTCCATTGAATCTTTTCAAATTCTACATCATATTTTATTTAAGGGAGGGAAAAAAAAAAAAAAAGGCAAACCAACGAAACAAAGCCCGAAAACCAAAGCAAAACAGCAAACAGAACAAACACAGAGGCAAATATTTCACTTTATAGCATGCAGGAGCTGTGCAGCATTAAAGTTCACAGACATTCAAAGGTAAAATGATAGTGATTTTGTTCATGTTAAATGCTGCAGCAAAGGAAAAAAAAAAAATCTTTCTTCATGAAAGAATTTAATTAAAAAGTGTCTTACCCACCCTTTTCCAGAGAGTGACAACCTCCATTCAGTTGCTTCCTTTGTGTTTGGACTAATTATATGCAGAGCTAAAAAAGACCCCTCTGTGCTACAAATTCAGTCCCTTTCAATGTTGTGCAAGGCTGGCAAGCTCACAATGTCTCACTTCGCTTCTGCTCAACGAGCGAAAGGCTTGTCCAGCTAGCTTTTGAGCTGCCTCCTAGGACCTGCAAGTTTCAGAACTATGTACATGAGCTTGATCTTCTCCTTCTCCCTCTGTCCTTTCCTCTGCAGTTAACACTGTGGCGTGAAAAAAACTCCAAACTCTTTACTAACGACTCCACAGGATTTGTCAATCTGTTTAATGTCCATCATTTGCAACGACCATTGACCGGCACAACCTTTACTCCAGAGAGAGGTTACCATTCATTCACTGACCGGCTAAGGGTCGCTTTATTTCCCATTCTTTGTTCGCTTTGCTTGTTAGGTGATGCTTAGAGCAGAGAGAGACAGCAAGAATCCCTTCCCTTCAGCTGAGCAGTATGTTGCTAGAGCATGCAGAGGCACCCAGTGTTCACTGAGTGTCGTAAGCTGCTCATGATTGTACGCCTGCACTGTGCATCTCAGACATGGGCAGATTGAAAAGGGGTGGGCATAAAACCAACATCGGAGCGAACCAGGAAAGTAATATATGCTCTTTGATGAAATGGAAAATACTTTAAGCCTATCTCGCCATTTCTCAAACAGGCACGCACACACAGCCGCACAAATCATCAAAAGCGAGGCAGTGCTAAGTAGGAAGCTTGAGAATTAGGATTCTTCTCTTTTTTTTTTTTGGATGCTTTTGTTTAAAGTCTGAATTTATAAGCTATTAGCCGGGAGAGGGAGAGACTCGATTACTTGGTTTGGGAAGGAATATGTAAACCAGTCTCTTTGGATTGCTTTTTCTCTCTAATTCCGATGATGAGTTTTGCCTTTGGGAGTCTTGGGGTAGGGGATTGAGGGGCGTGGGGGGGGGTAAATGTGTATTTTTTTCTTCTGACATTGTCTAAATAGAGCATGATTTGAAATTCTGTGCATTCTTTCTCATAGAAATGCAGCCAGAGCTCTGCAAATAGGAATGTCTCGTTTCATATAAGCTTTAATTACATTTGGTCTTTTTCCATCCTGCATATTTTGTGTGTTCAGCACATGCCTTTCCTAAAGGCTTTTTTTTTTTTTTTTCCTTTTTCTTTGCAGTGTGTGCTACAGCACACAAAACTCGAATTCTAGCAGCGTAAAGGTTACTGTGCTTTTTGAATAAGATCAATGCATAGGTTGCCGTGTCGGCAGCATGCAAAGAGGGGGGTTCCAAACCCCATTAGTTATTAAGTTTTGCAGATCGTGCTGGTTTTTGTTCTGTGTACCAAAAAAAAAAAAAAATCTTTTCTGGGCAATTTGCAGTCCTCATTCTCTATGGGAACCGCATCGTCAATGAGCTCTGTAATTTTTACTGACTGAAAAATGTACGGTACTTCTGTCAGGAAAACGCTGGCCATCTTTTCCTATTATGAAATAGAGTCTCAAGCCCGTGTGCTGGTGAGAGGGATCGGAGCTGACAGCTCCCAATTCCGCATTAATTCCCAATGAAGAAGTTCCACATGGAAATACCAGGATTGCAGAAGATCGTGCTGATTTTAAGCGGGCATCGGATGCAAAATGCTGGAGGGACAGGGCAAAACTATTGTGTTTGCTTTCTTTTTCACAGCTGTGTTAATTGAAAAGAAATATCTTGTTCTGGAGGTGTCTGTTGCAGAGCTGATCGTTGTGTTTGAGTGTGGCTGCTGTGTGTGCTGGGAGAGATCAAGGAATGCAGTAATTTGATGCAGTAAAAGTTGCTTTGCAGAAGTCCTGGCAAACTTAAAGCTCTCGTGCATAAAAATAAAATCGTGTGAAGGAGATTCATTACTAATGTATTTGCCAGAAACAGTCTTAAATAAATTACAAATATAAAGCACTTTAATTGCGCTTTCAGAACCTGGGGATCAATGTGCTTTTGTGCTCCCTGTTCAGTTTATTTACATTTTTCTGCTCTTCACAGCATGTCAGTGGTCTCAAAGCAAAAATGTGATGCTTTAATAGTATATGAACCTCATCTATGTTTTAGCATTTGGGCAGGAGAACCGAAGGTGGTTTTCATCTCCCCAGATCATGCTGTTTTATTCAAAGCAGGCTGTTTATGCAAGTGTCCACTGGTTGCAGTACACCTTAATTCTGTTTCTCAGTACACAGAAGCAGGAAGGGAAGCAGTGACAGAACCGAGGAAAGAGCACTGAAGCAGGAGAGACTAAAAAACCCCATCCAAGAATACATTCCAGATTGCCTTGATGAATATTTTGGTGCAATTAGCAGGGAAAAAAAAAATTGAAGGGTGACTTGAGCTTAACAGATACTGAAAAAAGCTTCAAAGCACTGAGGTTGTGTCCCTTAAAAATCTGCAACCCTACAAGTCTTCGTGGGGGAAGCCTTAATGCCTTCTCCCATGTAAAATTTTCTGGAGAGGTCTGCAACAGTAGCCCTGAAAATTTCAATTATATCTTCAAGGAAAGCTGCCATTTTCTGCAAATCAGATGATGATAATGATCTCTTGGTTACCATTTAAATGCTATGTATAAAGAATTCCTCTAGATGAAGCTCCCTGATACATCACTGAAGAGCTGAATATTTTTTTTTTTTCACTGCTTCTCCTTGTTATCACCTGGGATACAGCTTGGATCCCAACCAATGTGCCTATTCCCACACTGGCATATAATCCATTATCATTTGGTTTTCAAAGGCAGGAATTAGAGCAGACAGTAGCAAACCTACATAGCAGCAGCTGGAAGACTGACAGCCAGAATTAGGGACCCAGAATTAATGGCCCTAAGTGCACTCTCTCAAAGCTCTGACAGAGGGCTATTGAATGAGAAACTCTGCTCTTGTCCAAAATTTGGTTGTAAAAAAGAATCCAGGTAGTCTTAAAATGAGAGACCTCAGCGTATGTTTGAGGCTGTGATGTTGAGGCACAGGAGTGACCAAGCTCAAGAACTGGGGCATCTGAAATATCTTTTCTAAATTGGTGTCCTACTGTATTTTTGCAATGTACCCTTCTTGCAATAAAACCAGGAATCCACTTTGAAGATGATTGTAATGCAAAGGGCTTAATTTCCACTGTCTGAGCTGTTATCACAGCCAAACTGTTAAGTTTACACATTTTCTGAAGTTTCAAAGCCTCTGGCAAGTCTCTATAAATTAGCAGATTTAAATTAGCTTTATTAAATGTGCTATTATAAAACATTTTAAGAATGGCAAACTAAGTTTGTATGTGTTTAAAGGAGCTCGATTAAATCAATGTAAAGTAGGTTACAGAAGAACAACATGAATAAAGTTTTAGAAAGTTTAGCTGGGAAGCTACTTCTTGTAGTCATGACAAGGGTAATTCAGTGTCAGTGATGGTCAGGATTGTTCAGGCCGAAAAAGAAAAGCACCTTTCAATACATTTGGTCTACACATTTTTAATATTATGTTCAGATTAATCATAGAACCATCAAGATTGGAAAAGACCTCTAAGATGATCCAGTCCAGCCATTAAATGTCCTCTGTAATTTAACTGGCCTCAGAATCATTTCATTCTTGCTAATCCCTTGGATATTCCTTTACTGTTTGTGCCTGGATATTCCCCTTACCTTAATTTGCAGTCCAGGACAGATGGGGTTGGGACAGAGTGCGTGAGATCAGAATGTGGCCGCTCATGTCTGACTCTTCATTTACACATCTTTTAATGAATTCACCAACAAAATATGAAAAGGCAAAACAATATATTAAACACTGAGTATGCTTCTTCCTTTTGGCGTTTTCTGAGTGGTTTATATCAGAATAATAAAAAGTGGTGCTATAAGTGATGATTTTAATTTCCTTTCATGAATGGAAGGACTCAAACCTTGATCTCTGGTAGTCTTTAATTTTCAAGTGTGCTGAACCATGGCATTTTGTATAAAAGAAACTTTTAAAAACAGAAAAGGGGGGAAAAAGATGTGACATAAAGTAAAGCAAACTAAATCTGTTATTTCTCCTGTATTTCTGTCTTGGTCATCCTGAACATTTATTGGCTGCCCCTTCTCTATAAAATTTAGGATTTCAACTGATAAGAAGTCCAGTTCTATAACATGTCTGTTTTGGCAGATATAAAAATGAGTAACATTATACAAGATTTTGACCAAAAAGCTCCTGGTGACTCCGGATGTCATTAAATTCTCGCAGTGCCTGACAGACACATGGGATTTGTTGCTACCTTTAAATCATAGATACTCTTACGTAAATGACCTTACTGTTTTTGACAAGGTGATAAACATTTTTCTGTCTCATTGCAGTCATTCCATCCTCATCATCCACATTCCCTCCTGGGTGGTCGTGCACAGCTCTAGAAAGTCACTCACAGAAGAGACCCACATGCAGAATTGTCAGTGCAGTACAGAAATGTCCATTTTTAGGACAACATCTCCATAGTAAGATGAAGTATCTCTGTCCCCTGTTCATTACTGGTAGACTAATTGAATAAGCTAAAAAATGACTGACTCTCTTAATTGTCTGTGAAAATACCTATGGATTTCTGGACATGATGCCAAAACTCTTGACAGTGTTAATGGTTCTGAATGTCCAGGGGTGATGGGAAAAAGACAACAAGTAAAGTTATCTCTTTGTGATTAATCAACACATGAAGATCATGGAACATCCTGGCTGGGCAAAGGCTGGAGTGTTGCTGTCAAGTTACCAGGTTGGTGGAACTGGTTTACAGGAAAGGTGAAAATTTAAACCTTGGGGTTTAAATTGCCCTTGCTAATTTACATCTCTAAAAGAGTCCTGGGAAGTTGTGGAGGAAGCCTGTGTGGAGTGCAATGGTTAGGAAGTGGGAAGGTTTTAGTTGATCAGTTTTGATTGGAAATCAATGAGTTCCACCTTCAGAAGTGCTAAGTGAGACACTCCACAAAGGTTTATCTCGAGACCTTCCCGAGCATTTCTGGAGGTGCCAGCAAATGAACTGTAATTAATTTCCATTTAGCTGAAGAGCAAAGAGGGCCACAGCTTATCCACACACTTGGATACATCTGCTGTGCCCTCTGCTACTGTTGACAGTTCATCTGTGAGGGTTATTTTTTTCTAAACTTTGGTGCTAAATGGTCTTTTATTTGTGCTTTGAGACTCATTTTGACTGAAAGGTTCTGCTCTTCTGTGGATGTAGCTACTCCCAGATGCTGACACCATGGCACCTGGGGTTGGCTGGTTGGTTGGTTTTTTTATCTTGGTGTATTTACTCAGACTTACCAAGAGGTTGGATGAAGTGAGAGAACAGCAGGATTGTTTAGGACTGTGAAGAATCCCCCCTGTAGCCAAACTGGCAATGGCCCTAAACCCATCACGTGTCCATGTTCTACCAGCATTTCATGTCCTTTTCCAGAATAACTTGCATTGCTTGGGAAGTTGTGAGGTCTTACCTGGGGATGCAGGTAGCGCCATGCTGTAGAGAAGTCATTGGTAGGACATTGGAATAGCCCTCCTGGTGGAAAATAGTTCATTCTTTTTACCAATGGCAGAACTTGAGGGGCAATGAACACTTTTTAGATTTCCAGGGTGCAGGACGTAGAGAGAATTGGGAAGAATTTAGGCAATCACTTATTAAAAGCAAGGATGAACAATTTAAAAGCTGTTCCTGGCAGTCTTCTGGAAAGCCTTTTTACAAGTGGACAAACTGCTCTTGGAAAAGTTTCCCAGAGCAGAAAATCTGTTCTCAGCATTAGACAACCAGTTGTTCTTAATCCACTTCTTGTGCTCATTTCCAAGTGTATTTTAAAGCACAACCAGAAAAGACAAAAAGACTTCATGCTGGCCTTTGTGGATACATTATTTCTAGAAATACAGGTTAGTTATGAAGTTAGTGTTGGTATTTTGAAGTTGAATAAAGACTTTTATTGAGTCCTGTCACATAGGACACCATTTGAATTGACTCCAGAGAAAAACAGAATCATAAAATTGGAGAATGGTTTGGGTTGGAGAGGATCTTAAAGATCACCTCATTATATCCCCTGCTGTGGGCAGGGACACCTTCCACTATCCCAGGTTGCTCCAAGCCCCGTCCAACCTGGCCTTGGGCACTTTCAGGGATGGGGCAGCCACAACTTCTCTGGGCACCCTGTGCCAGGGCCTCACCACCCTCACAGGGAAGAATTTCTTCTTTAACATAAACCTGCTCTTTCTCAGTTTGTACCCATTCCCCTTTGTCCTATCGCTACATGCAGAGGAGTTGTTCTGCAGAGAAACTCTGCTTTTCGGAAAACATTACCTGTGAATAATATACTTTGGAATGTTCTTAGATCTGACTCCTGGATTTACTGAAGACCTGAACAACAGAGGCTGGGTCATGTCATTGTGGAAGTAGATGTCGGATCGAGCAGGACACCCATGGGAACAGGCAATGGCACTTCTGGCAGGCTGTGGTGTTCTCAGTTGTAGGTGCTTCTTGGTGAATTGTGGCAGACAAGGAGGGCAGGATTTTTATGTTTTCATCCTCCTGCTCCGATGAGATCCGTGTTCTGAAGGGAAAACTCGGGATGAAACGCGTTGAAATCCTGGTTGCGTGTGTATTGCATCTTACAGGGAGAGTAGAGGGCCTCTGGATCATTAGCTCATAGACAGAATTAACAATGCAGAAACCAGGTTGAAGACTCATATTTCAGAGAGAAGTCATTGTGATTTTTGCAACAAGACGAGGGTTTGTTGACTACCTGCAATATTTATGGTTTCATTACGTTTTATTTGCAACTGATGTAATGTCTAAGAGAAATAATCATGGATCAAGGGTCTCAGAAGGACATATTTAAAGGCATAACAAAAGATAGTCATGCCTTCTAAAAAAAACTAAAAGAGAATAACCTGACCTTCTTTTTTTAAACCAACTTAAAAATACTCAAGGCATTACTGAAGAGTTTCATATGGTGGAGGAGGTTTGTGTGTGGTGTATGTGTAATCTTAGAAACTCAGCTTTGCTCAACAGCTAATTTAATTTCGTGAGATCCAATGGCAGCCTTTGAAATATGCATTCCTGACTCGTTTGGTTTTGTTTCAATGTATTTTGAAGATTTTTCATGTCTTATAAGGAAGAAATACACAAAGTAATCACAAGTTTGTGTTACTCCATTACTCTTAGTAAGTATATAGAAAGGCACGGCAAATTCTAATAACATATCCAAAGATCCTGGATTTACCAAGGTTTTAGAAAGACTATGCCAAATACATTCTCCAAATCCGTACAGTAGTATGAATCTAAATTACCCTGCCATTATATATGTTTTTAAAGATGAAGCAGCAGATTTGGGGGGCAAACAGTAACAAAGCTTTAGGGTTCACTTCAGCTGTGTTTCATAATCACATTCCCTCTCCTACTGCTGTAATTTCGAATCTTTAATATTCCTGTAAAATGAAGAGCTTATTGTTTCCTAAGACTCAATTTATATTTTAAATGAGTGGAAAGATGCGTAATCAACTTGAAAAGGCAGGAAAATATCATCCTGGTTTTCAAGATATAGGACATTTTACTGAGTGTTTTGAATTCTAGAGACCATTTTTAAAGAACGCTTGGCTTAGTTCTGCTCTTTTTTTGTAGTGCAAATTAATTGTGATTTGACAAGAGTGTGCTTGATTTTCTTCTTCAGATTTGGTGCAAAGCCAAGCTTTATTAGTTAGAGCTTCTAAATCAAAACCAAAGGTCAGTATCTGTGAAATGCCTGTGGCTCAAGATATATTGTAGTTTTTCCCCCCATTATTCAGATGTTTTTTTCTATGAAAAGGTGTTTATGTGTTTAAGTGGATGTTGTGTGATGCACGCATGGCCGTGGACAAATAACCACTTTTCATGATTGCATCAGTAATGTTCTGGCAGCAATCCTAAAAATTTGGGAAACCATTGGTGTGAAACTCCTGAATGATCCCCCCTTCATGCTTGGTGTGCTCTGTGAATGCTGGCTGGGGTTGTTGTGTACCCATGGCAGGTAGGGGACAAAAAGTGATTAAGCAACCCATAACAGTGAGTGCCAGACATGCCAAAAATCAATCCTGCAAGCACATCCAGACCCTCACTTTGCTTCTTTTAATTGTATCTCCTTTTTTTGCTTTTTTTGTGCCTTATTTCTTCCTACATTTGGAGTTGTTGTTGATTTTTGTTGGGTTTTATTGTTTCCAGTTCTTAATTTCAGGGATTGTCTCTTCCTGTGTCCCTGCATAATGCCCAGCATGGGCTATCTTTTGCTATGTCCTGCTCAGAGAATCACAGCACAGTTTGGGTTGAAAAGGACCTTAAAGATCATCTTGTTCCAACCTCCTGCCATGGGCAGGGACACCTTCCACTATCCCAGGTTGTTCCAAGGCCCATCCAGCCTGGCCTTAGACACTTCCAGGGATCCAGAGGCAGCCACAGCTTCTCTGGACAACTTGTCCCTCATAGTCAAGGATTGATTCTTCCCAAAATCCCATCTATCCCTGCCCTCTGGCAGTGGGAAGCCATTTCCCCTTGTCCTGGCACTCCAGGCCCTTGTCCAAAGTCCCTCTCCAGCTCTCGTGGAGCCCCTTTAGGCACTGGAAGGGGCTCTGAGGTCTCCCTGGCTCCTTCTCCAGGCTGAACACCCCCAGCTCTCCCATCCTGGCTCCATATGAGAGGTGCTCTAACCATAATGGATATTATAATAATCAGCACAGTTCTGGTGTTCAGGGCAACAAGTGTGGGACAAGAATTCAGTGCATTGCAGTGCTCCAGGGTATGGTATCTGTACAATCAGGTTTCTGCAGCCTGTTTGCAGCTGAGCTTGGACCATGCACTGACATCGGGGCAGCAGAACTCACTTGCAGCCGTTCCCACCAGGGTCATGAAAGCAATGAGCAGCAGAAGCCATTGAAAGCGTAGCGGGAAGAAGCTTCCCTAGTGCCAGCAGGATGAAGTTGGGTGGGATTGGCTTCTTTACCTTCAGCCCAAAGATAATCAGTTCTGAAAGCATTTATCCTTTGATCTGTGCTGCTTTTCCTTGGCCCTCGCTCTGCAGGACCGTGGAGCCTGTTGGAAGCATCTGCAGCACTGCAAAGTAGTGCTGACCTTGGGATACTTCCCTGAAACACGTTCAGAGGCTTCTGAGCTGTGTTCTCTGACTGTCTGGATGTGCTGGCACCGTTGTATCCATTAAATACTGATTAGATTTAAGAAATCCAAGAGACCAAATAATGCTATCATCTGTTCCCTACTTATCTTAATAATATTGCCAGTAATATTCCAATATATCAATTCTAGGATATTCTGTACCTAATCTGGTGCAGGGAAACAGGGACAGTGTGCTTTTTTGTTTCAAAGGCAGAAGAAAAACCATTTTATTTATTGATTTGGCTTTGCTATATTGCCTAGAGATGAGGGTAAAAAATAAAAGCGACTTTCAAGGACTGTTAGAGAAATACATCATTTTTCATAATGTTTAATGAATTGCTTACAGTACTTGTTTTACTTAAAACTGCAATTAAAGATCACCCTCTAGTCAAAAGAAAACCGTGATAAGAATGTGACTTGAAACTGGGCAGAACATTTTCTAAAGCCCTTTGGGAATAATTCCAGTAATTATTCAATCTGACGTTTTCCAGAGAAATAACCCTTTACGTGTGAACTCCATTAATCATAATAACACAGTTCACATGTCAGATACTTCTCTCCAGTCACTTCATACTCTCCATTTAGTAAGAGACTAATAAACATCTTCACTAAATAGAAGAAAATGCTAAACTGCTTGCAGAAAATCCTGGTATACAGGTTTGGTCTTGTGAGGTGGGACGTGATCTGTTGAGGTCTGCAAATACCTTGAATTTATAGGCTGCAGCTTCTATCAGCATCAAGTCTCCTCCTCATTTGGTGTCATTTCAGTCACAGCACTTTCAGGACATTTTTGCTTTCTTTTCTCCTCTGAACTGCCCTGGAGAGGTCTGGTTTGTCTTTATGTGAAGTAAAGACTTGCTGTATGAACTTTCTTATCTAAATAATTGGTCTTTTGCAAGACCTGGATGTAAGAAACAAAAATTCTGCTTTAGATCATCTACAAACACAAGAGTGAATACTTGAATACTTTTTTTCTGGTATGAACTTACTACACATTATTGGAACAGCAAAATTAATATGAAGTAACAGTCTTTGATGATAAGCAGCTCTAAGAAGATGTGTTATGTTTTTCTGTGTTTCATCAGCTGAAGATATTCCTTAATATTATCTTGTGTTAAAAAGTGGTAGTTTAAAATGCAGCGGTGATTAGATGCCCACATTTGAAGAATTTACAATTCTCTCCTTTTCAGATTCTGACATTGTTTTGTGCTTTTGAAGCTGGCAAGTGTAATTATCAGTGTTCTGATGAGGAGTGATAAATATAATCTGTTGCTGAATGTGGATAAAAGACGCAGGCAAATAAGATTGATTTGACACAGCCTCCTTGTGCATCTTCTGACTTCTCAGGAGCTGAGTGGAGAATATTTCTTTGTCTTTGGAGATTTACTTTATAATATTTAATTGGTTTTTTTTCTGTGTGCTTTTTTGTTCTGGAGCCATTGCGATGTACCTGGGCTGTTACTGTGACTAATGCTTGAAATTCAGGATTTTTGCATGGCAGTTGTCATTCGTTGCACATTCCAGTAGATGGCAACTCCAGTCTTCCTGACATTTCATCTCCATTCAAACCAGTAATATTTTCCGTGCCCCCGCCCCCCCGCCCCTGCATCTTCTCCGTATAAATAGCTACGAGTTTCACAGAAACGTGAGTCAATATTACTTTTACTGAAATTACCACATAGTATCTGATTTCAACTCAAACAGTACCGAAAAGAAAGATGATAAAAAGAAAGGCCTGTAAGCTCCAATCCTCCTGGATCATAAAGCACACACTGATTCCCCCATAACTTTAGAATGTATTTTAGGAGGTTTCATGAAAAGGATTAGTACCCCAAACTTCTTTTTATGTGAAATGAAGGAAGGGGTCGGCTGCACATACAGCACACTGGCTTTAAGTTTGATGGTCTGGCTGGGAAGTGTATCTGCCCCTGATTAATGCTGAAGTGTTTATTTTTGCTGTGCATGGTAAACACTTGATTAGACCTGTAAAAATTTGTAAATTCGTGAACTTCATAACGAGATACCTGGATACAGCTTGTTTTGGGTGAGGGCAGGAGTAGGCCCAGGGGTTCACTGCATGGTTTAGCCATGGGAATATTCTCCAATTGGCAGCCTGCCCAAAGCACTGCCGCACTCAGCCTCTCTTTGTTGTGCTCCTATTCCCTCCCATCAATTGTATTACCAAAGCACCAGTGCAGAGGAGCCTATTTCTGGTTTTTCCTCTGCTGACTTTCACAGCTTCAATACTTGCCTGTAGAATTAGAAGCCATAAAACAAAGCATCTCTCTGTGACTGAATGCCAGACATCAACCACGGGCACAAAAGATTGTGCTTGCTCTGCCTGGGATGGAGACTAAGGATCATAACAGTCACACAAAGGGTCCTTTCTCTGTCTCTCTCTATCAAGACTGTAGTTTAATTTTCAAATCACTTGCAGTGTGTCTAGCAAGGTTTTATTTTGAGGTTGATGGTTAGAAAGGGACAGAGTGAAGGACAGTTTTTATTTTTTTTTTAATAACCACAGATCTAACTTTAAAAGAATACATGCTACTTACCAGGGCTTTTTTTACCTACTTTATCCATAGAGAATTTTCAATAATCTCATAAGAAACTTCAATCTGCCAGAGTCTGCAGGAAATTTTTCTATTTCATACTAGGTCTTATGGTCACAGAAGCAAACATTTCCTGTTTAAAATAAACTGAAGAAAAGTTCTAAAGTAGAGCAATGTTTAAGGCCAGATTTATATGTTCACACTTTTATTGGTTTAGTAAAAACCTTGATTTTCAACCCAGACTTGATTAGTCTATGGATATTTTTACTTCACAGAAACAGTATTAAAATAAATTACACTCATATAGGACAAGCAGAATATTGGTCCATTTAAGCCTGACTGATTTTTATGTAACAAATTAGTGAGCAAGGTAATTAAATCTCTTTTGGATGCCTGTTTCATCTCTGGAAGGAATCCCAAGAACCTCAGAAAACTGACTTTCGGGTTATATACAGGTCCTGGGTCTATTGCAGCTAAGTGGCTTGTTTCTCATTATCGCATTTAGTGCTGCAGAAACGACTCCACCAGAGTCTTTATTAAAACTTGCTTAAGGCCAGCATTTTCCCTTGGGTCAATAATGACTTTAGAGGAATGGATGTAGAAGCTGGTTTTGTTCTGGAATGAATTATGTCTCATCAGGGCCCCCAGGCTAGTATTTCAAATTCGCCACCAGGCACTTCATCAAAAATTCTGTTCCAGTATTGGAAAGACCTTGTTGCTCCTATTAGGGAGTGCAGAGCATACATTTGTGGATCTTTCACTGCACCCAAACTATACGGCTCTGGTTTTTTTTCTCTGCTAAAACCCCACTGAATGCCACCTGCATCAGTGAAGATGTGGTGTAGAAATGGATCCTGAAGATCTCGTGCTTTGGGGAAGGTCATTGCCAGCTATTTCTGACTGAAATACAGAGCACAACAGAGCATTGAGTTAACTGCTGGTAAAAGCCATTCAAATCCTACAGTGCACCCAAACTATACGGCTCTGGTGAGAGGGGTAGTAAATATCATTGCTTCCTGCACGTCCTTGCTCATGAATAATCCAGGTATTGCTTATCATCGCACATCATGGAATCACAGAGTGGTTTGAGTTGGAAGGGACCTTAAATTCCATCTCATTCCACCCTCTGCCATGGGCAGGGACACCTTCCACTGTCCCAAGTTGCTCCAAGCCCTGTCCAACCTGGCCTTGGACACTTCCAGGGATCCAGGGGCAGCCACAGCTTCTCTGGGCACGCTGTGCCAGGGCATCACCACTCCATCCTGGTCTCAGCTTACTTCCCACCTGTATCTCCTTTGCTCAGGAGAGAGGATAAATGTTCACAACATTCCCAGGCTGCCCCATATAACCAAGGAGAGGACATGAGGAAGTGGGATGGAAAATCTACCTTGACCTGCAAGGAAAAACAGTCACCAAAGGGCTGTTGGGGTTTAACCCCAGCCAGAAAATGGGCACCACACAGCCACTTGCTGTCACCTTCCCCACTCCCACTGGCTGGGATGGGACAGAGAATTGGGGGAAAAAAATAAACTTTGTGGGTTGAGGTAAAGGCAGTTTATTAGGGCAGCAAAGGAAGAGATAATAGTAGTAGTAATAATAATAATAATAATAATAAAAACAAGTGATTTGTAGTGCAATTGCTGGCCACCCACTGACTGATGCCCAGCCCATCCCCAAGCAGTGACTGCCTCCAGCCAACTCCCCCCAGTCTGTTCACTGGGATGATGTCCCATGGTATGCAATATCCCTTTGGCCATCATTGGTCAGCTGTCCTGGCCATGCTCACTCCCAGGTTTTTATCTATTTGCTCTCTGGCAGAGCATGAGGCACTAGAAAGCCCTTGATTTAGGGTAAGCACTGCTGATCAATAACTAAAACATCAGTGTGTTATCAATACCATTCTCATCCTAAATCCAAAACTCTAGAAAATTAACTCTATCCCAGCCAAAACCAAGATACACCCTCTTTGTAAAACATTTCTCCCTTAAAATTTCTATCCCATTCAGATGAGCAAGTATCTGTCAAACATGCAGTAACTCAATAAATAAAAAAATGGTGGTGTTTTTTATTTGTAAAATCTTCCCATGCTGATGATCAGATCAAATTAAATATTGACTTAGAAAATATCTTTAATTTATGAGCCCAAACCTAACTTGCTGGTTTTCCCTTTGCTGGTGTGGTTTTAAAACATGATCATGTGATATTTACAAATGCAGTAGTTTGGGAGTGTTTGTTCCCTTTCAGTGCTTTACAGGCTGAGGTATCCATTGAAAGGCAAAGGTGTTCGATATTAAAAGAGATCGGCAGTGGATAACAGGCAGACAGGTGTTTGGCTTTCCTTTGTGCTTGTCAAGGACAGTTCCTTGGATGGCTCACAAGCACATTCACATCCTCATTTTTTCCTGCTGACTGGATTTTCCCTGAGTGCTGTGTTCAGAGATTACAAATGCGACATTACCTAAGAGGCCCCATCAAAATCCGGAGCAATGGTGGATGTTACGATGGATATTGCATTCTAACTGCTGTGTCTGTAGCACAGTATTAAATATAAATAATTGCTTTTATATATACAGTGAAATTTCCCCCATAACCATTTCCCTGGTTTATTTCTAGCCTAACAACTGCAGGAATTGGGGAAAAAAAAAAAAATCTACTTTTGCTATAAACCGTACATCACACTCCTTACTTTTCATTATGAAGTGGATTTTCCAGATGTTTCTCTACAAAACAGAATAGAGTAGTTTAGCAACTACAGGAGACTGTAAAAATATATTTACTTTCTTGCAATATGTTTATTTTCCATTGGGATTTTGGAGAATACCATTTTAGATAACATCGTGTCAAGGCTAATGGAGCAAATTCTGTGTATAGTTAAGTTTTGCTTGACAGTTTATAAAGCTGAAACATTTCACATCGTGGGAATTTAAAAAACACCCTCATGTGAAATGTGTAATCCAGTCAGCTTAATCAAAATATCAAGAAACAGAAAAATATTTATAGGTGCAGTAAGTGTAGAATCATAGAATCCTTTAGGTTGGAAAAGCCCTTTAAGATCATGCACCAAGGCCACTACTAAACCATGTCCACAAGATTCATTTCTCCAGTGTTGCACTTAATCCCTAAGGAAAAAAAAACTACAGAGTTTTAGTCCATATATAGGACATCATCTTTTGCAGCAACTTCGACCATTTAGTTTCCACTTTAACCAGTAAAGATACAACACAACAGTAGAGCTATTTTAGGGGCTTATTTTATTTTAATTTTTAAAAATTTTTACTTGAAGTCTAAAGTAAGTTTGACTTCAGTGCTGATTTTTTTTGGAATATGGAGAATAGACAGAGTTTAAGAACACGTGTTCTGATCTGTAGGTCCTCTGGAGCTGAAGTGGATTCTCACCAAAATCTTAGGATGGGGATTTCTGAAGTACCTTTAAAGTTTTGAGTCTCAGCCTTGACAGTATTTTGGAGCCTCCTTATAAATAATGCTTTACTTGGAGGTTTCCATCTAACCCAGTCTTAAAGAAATACAAACCTCTCTGAATAAGAGTTAAAAAGTCCCTTTGCTCTGTTTAACATGATTCTGTCAGTTATAGCTGGGCAAGTCATTGCTTTATAAACCTTCTTCGTCCATGGAAGCGCAGTGGATTTAAGGAATCACCTGGTCCATGTCTTTGCTTTCAGGCAATATTTGTTTGGTCATTCCTGACACACCAGCTCCTCCTGAAGGCTCTGAAGACTTCTCAGGGAAAAGGTTCTTCCCCCAGAGGGTGCTGGGGCACTGCCCAGGCTCCCCAGGGAATGGGCACGGCCCCAAGGCTGCCAGAGCTCCAGGAGTGTTCGGACAACGCTCTCAGGGATGCACAGGGTGAGATTGTTGGGGTGTCTGTGCAGGGCCAGGAGCTGGATTCAGTCATCCTTGTGGATCCCTTCCAGCTCAGGATACTCTGTGATCTGTAATTCTGTGATTCACTTCTCAGATTCGGAGAGTTTAACAAGCCCAGTGCACTCAGGCTTCTCCTGTTGGGGGAGTCTCATGCTGATCCTTAGTAACTGCTTTTGATCTGTTTTGGATCCCTCCCAAACTGTTCCCATTTTCTGTACACACAGTGCCAAAACAAACCCCAGGGTAAGGAAGCTGAGACCATGCTAACTGGGAGGACAGGCTCTCCTGGCTGCTGCTGGGTTTTCCTGCCCGAGAAGGCGCCTGCCTTTGTGGCAGCTGGGTGACACTGATGGCTTGTGTTCCTCCTGTGATGTGCAAGAGCCCGTGGAGCCTTTCCTGCAGATTTTCTGCAGGAAAATAATCTGGCAGATTATAGAGCTGCTACTTGTTCTGGGTTTTATAGCTGTTATTCCTGACTGAGTGAACATCTTGCACATGACCCTGTTGGAATAGCATCCCTTTTTTTTTCTTTTTCCCCCCTCCTTTTTGAGGACATAAGTGTGATTTGTCAGAATCATTTGAGATTTTTATTCTACTCTCCTGAGCACTTTCAGTGCTTCTCAGCTTGGAGTCACCTCCAAATGTAATAAGCATATTCCATGTGCTATCACCCAGGTCATTAATGATGATATGAAACATTGATGGACCCAGGAAAAAAACCTTTCTGTATCATTTCTAAGTGAATTGCTGTAGGTAGCAAGCTCATTATATAGCACGGATAATTCTGTTATGTTAATGAAACTGTGTAAAGAAGGAAGTATCTGCATCAAACAGTGGTGATGGAAGAACTCACCTACACCAAGATTTCCTCTTCTCCTCTCAGTTTTTGCCTGAGTTGAAGTTACCTGACTGTCTCGGTTTGAGACTGAATTCGGAGGGATGCTCTGGGAGGAACATCTCCTCTGTAGAAGGCAGGTTACAGCCACCCTCCCCCACCAGGTTCGGGAAAAAAAATCCTCAAAGGAAAGTGAAAGAAGGGAAAAAACCCCTTATTTATTTAACAAACACACGGGAAAAGAATAATTCTAAATAATAAAACCTCTCGCTGTGGAGAGAAAACCTGGTTTAGAGCCCTTTCCGTGGCTGTGGGCTCTCTCTCTCTCTCTCTCTCCTCTTCGGAGCTGGGTCGGCTCGAGCCCCTCCGGGCCGAGGTGTGAGGCCTCCCAGTGAGGTTCTGATGTTCTGGTGTTCTGAACAGTCCAGAAGAGAAGAAGGAAAAACCAAAGTCCCAGGGAAACAAAGGAGCTGAACTCTCTGTTTCTCTCTTCTGAGAAAAGGAGCCAAGAGCCAGGGAAAGCAGGAAGGTGCCTCTGCTCTGCAGCAGCAGCAGCAGCAGCAGCAATCTCCCCCTGTGTCTTTGAACACAAAAACTGTTGTGAAAAGTTCCTCTGGCTGTTTTCTTTCTCTTGCACCCAATTTTAAAGGCACAGAAAGGCACAGGAATCATGTCTGGGCATGGAGTGGCGATAGGGGATACACAGCATAAGGTCACCCCAGACACTGACTGTGCCTCGGTACCATCTGAGGCTCACGAGCAGGACACAGGAAGAATAAAATAGATTTTCTCCTCTTCCAGAGCTGAGTCCTGTAATGAGAAGGAAAGAATGTTTAGGTAACATGCACAAGCAGTGCAATGCATATTTCATTCCTTTGCTTGCCCAGAAAGTCTGTAGAGTACGAATAAACTCTGTAATTTAAATAAGGAAATTTGCAAGAACTCGCAATAAAAGGGATTTTCTTCTTCTTTGCGCTGATCCCACAGGTGCCCACACAACTGCAGCTCCCATCTCCACCATTTCATTGTGTAACAGCCTTTCCCACAGAGCTCGAGAATTGTAAGCATTCACTTAAATGCACAAATCACTTTGTGCTTGAATTACGGATTTTCTTAAATTTTATTTTAATATGAAACAAGATTCTACTATTTTAAATAAATACATCTCCTCATTTCTAGCTGCAGAGCTTCTGTGAGAAGACTTACTACATTCATATATTCTGTCTCTGTGAGCTCAGTATAACATTTGAATTACTGATTACCTGCATTATGTGTAAAAATTGATGGAGCTGGACAGCTGTGCCCCTGAGGACTCTCAAAGGCATTAAGTATTGCAGTGAAGGCCTGGAATATATTATATGCATTAAGTTGCAGGTATATTTGCCTGCCTTAAACTTCAGTTTGTCATCCCTGTTAGTCAGTGACCATCTCATATGCAGAATATGTTCATCTGGGAGCCCCGTTGGTTTGCTGAGCTGAAATAAAACTCCTGTCATTTTTTTCCACAGTGTTATTCTCCTGGGAATGTACCCAAGGAGGTTTGGTTTGGTTTGGTTTGGTTTGCTGGGATGGTTATTTACAAGCCCACACACACACACAATAAATGACAAGCTGATAGGGTTTTTTTTGTTATCTAAACTGCATTTCCATGAAACTTTGGCTTATGTGGAATAATCTATTATATTATTTCTTACAATTTATTTGACACCTGTCCAATACTCCAGGCACTTCCAGCTATCTAAAGTACATCTGCAGCTTCCAGTGCAATGGTATTTTTGCACTTCTAATATTTTTCTTTGCATCATTTATCTTCAAAACACCTGCATGAAATATTCCTGCTTATAAATAGATAGAGAAGGTAAACAGAGACTGAACATAACAGAACAAACCCCACACAGGATTCCTATGCTGAAGCAGAGATTTTGTGCTTCAGAAGTCATAAATTGACACCGTGGGCATCCAGCCCTTTTCTTCTGTAGCTTGTTGCACAAAACACATCCTGCTCGGCTCACCCCCACACAGAGATTTGGTTTTCATGCCCACGAGGTCGTAATACCTTAGTGAGGCATGGGAAGAAAAAAAGAACAGCTTGTCCAGAGCTGGCTTATTCTTTTGTATTTCTCCTTCCTTTATTTGTAGCTCAAGTTTTGTTGCTTGTGACCTGCCTCTCTGAAGGGGTTCACTGTCACACATGGGCTGATGACACCCTGGCTCTCATGTGGCCCCTCTCCCCAGCCCTTGCTGAACCACGTAAGTTGTGCTGTTTTCCAGGCAGACATTCCCACTGTGGGGTCTGGAAAGGGCTGGCAGCAGGTGTATTCAGAGCTATTCTGCTCTATCCTTTTGACACCACAGGCTTAAAATTTCTGTGGAAGTATTCCGCTGAATCACGTTACAGTTTTTAAATGCTCTGTATAATACGAAATTTCCCTCAGCGCAGCTTCAAATCTCGTGTCCCTTATTAAATGCTTAGGGGATTTTATTCCCAGGGTGGTAAAATCTATTATCTCTATTGCTAATTATGATCTTCTCATTTTATCTTGCTGCTACTCCTTCCTGCGGGACATGAGTCCTGCCTTGGTTCGGGTGGTTGCAGCAGGACATGGCCACGTGCCAATGGCCACGCAAGCTGGTGGTGGTATTTTTTCTGCACCTGAGCATCAGCTGTGCAGAAGCATTTGCAGAAGAAATCCCAAAGGCAGATCCTAAGGCCTTTGGGATCTGTGTCTCCCTTGAAACACTCAATGCAGAGTGTGTCTCATTTTGCACCGTGTCTCATGAATTACAGATAAAGGAGTGAATCTGTGTAATATAATCTTTCGAAATACTTTGTTTGCCTGGACCCACCTGTGTCACAGACACGGGGAAAGCTTGGCTGGGAGGAGGTTTTGACACCACCTCCTCCCAAAGAGCCATTTTACCCTGCAGATTAATGTGTTACTGGGCTATGAGCTTCCTTCCTTGTGGGTGACAAGTTCCCCTCTCAGTACTTTCTCCCTAAGCTCCCTGTTCCGTGTCTCATATTTTGGTTCCAAACCAGTCCAGGTCATCTGGCCAGAATGGAATCTCAGAGCTGGCACTGGACAAAACTTCGCAGGACTTGCAGTTCTAAGGCAGGAACCACTGGCATCTTTTACAACTCTTTCTTCTCTCCTGTGAATCTCAGACGTTTGTGTGGCCAGAAAAGCTGAGCTGGTCAAGGCACTTTGGCTCTTTGTGAGGGGCTGGGTTAAAGGATGGCTTTTAAATGGAGAGCCAGGAATTACAGCTGGATTTGAAAGGCAGGAAAGTAGTGGCTGTGAATTTGTGAGGTTGAAATGGTGAGTAGTGAGAGAGGAGAGAAAATAGAGGCAGAACTGACTCAGAAGGATTTAAAGCAGATACGGAAAAATGCAATATTGGAAAAAAAGCAGGGGAAAAACCCCATAAATTTACAGGTACTGATATTGTGAGAAAGTTTCAAGTATTTGATGGGACTGGTAGAAATGTTGGTTTTGAGATAAAAGTTATGCAAATATGTATGCCCAGTGATCTGATATTCAAAATCTTGGGAGAAAAATGTGCCCAGTACAACTGGTGCTGGTTCCTCGAGGTCTGCTGAAGCCGTCAGCAGATCTGAACAGCTCTGCAGTCTGTTACAGACATACAGAGACCATATTCATTGGTTTTACTCACAGCAGAGAGGAGTTTAACATATGGGTGATATAGTTTAACCTGCTTAGCATATGGAGAAAACAGTATAATGCAAATTTCCTGCTACCTTGGTACATTGCCTAATAATTTAGGATAGTTGAGTGTGCAATTAAAATTAAAATCTGTGAACATAAAGATGCTCAGTAGCCTTGGAATAAAGAAAAAAAAAATGAGGGCAGTAACAGTGACAAAGTCTAATAGTGGAAATTTAAAATGACATTTAAATTAAATTCTTGCCTCTGTTTGTAAATGTGGCAGTGGTTAATGGGGTTTTGATCAGCGCAATATGGCATCCTGATATCAGCACAGACAGGAAATTTGTTCACAGTGCATTAAGCAAGAGGTTCCTGTGGGTGCTGGGAGTGTCCCTTTGTCACCAGCATTCGATTTAAATGGGATGAAGGAGTTAAAGATGGGTCTGTAGACACAGAAAGCCGGGCTAAAAGTCCATTTCTGTTCCTCATGAGAAGCTTCACAGAGCTGATTCAGGGCTTCTCTTGGAACCCCCCAGAGCGCAGGAGAGGTTCATACAAGCGGAAAAGGTCACATAATGCCCCAAAGAAATTGCTCTGCATCGTGTAATCTATAGGGGAAATCAGGAAAATAGAGCTTTTTTGTTGTTGCTGGTTTTTTCTTCCCTCTCCAGAAGTTTACCCTACATTTCTGCTTTGAACAGATGTCTTCAAAAAGTGTGTGGGAAATTTCCAGGAAAGTCTCATGCACTTGAATTTTATTATGTTTCTCAAGTGCGATAATGATTTCAGAGATGACTGATGCTATTATTTCATTTAGTTTGCAACATTTTGTGTTTCAGTTCCTTTTATTGAGTTTGCACAAATACAATTACACTTATCACTGTGCCAAATCACTGATTTAAAAAGAGAATATATAGAATTTCAGTTTTTTAATATTTTCCTAGGCTTGTGAAATGTTCTCTTTTGTTGTTGTTGTTGTTGTTGTTCTTTTTTTAATCTTTTCCAGATTTGATATTCATGTGTCTCTGTGAGGGCACAGCATTCAATCCCAGTGTTCAAAATAAGCCTTTGTGTTGATCCTGTATGGCAGGAGAGAAGGCCAAAAAGTCAATTGGTCCAAAGATTTGGGGCAGCGTTGAAGAAAAAAAGGGGAAGCAACGAGGCAGAGGAGAGGATTTAAATGGGATATTTTGAGGGACTGCATTTGCATCTTAACAAACCAGGAGGTGTCTCCACAGGAGCCTCATGGGCTTTTCAGGTATCCCAAGTCCAGCAATTATTTCATGGGTGAACGAGGATGATTTGGATGAATGAGGAGGCAGAAAAACCATGTTGAGCCATGGGTGCATCTCAGCCCAGGGTAAAAAACCACTGTTCTGGAACCAGAGCAATTCCTGACAGACACAGGTGTTCTGCAGAGTACTGACAGTCTTTCACAGGAAACCCAGATTATTTAGTGGGTGTGTGGAAAGAGGGGAACGAAAAGAATGCAAAAAGAATTGTGACTGTTGTAAGAAAAAACATGAGCCGGGAAGTCAATTTGAGATTGTTTAAACAGACAAAAATTCAACAATAAACATTAGAACTGCCACGTAGAGGAGCAAACCTTGAACCATGCTTTTGATGTGGGCAAGAAAAAAATAGAAAAGACATAAGAATCTACGAACTGGAGGGACAAAGGACTGAGCCCTACAGCCAGAAATGAGCCTCTGTGACAATATTATTCCTAATTTCCCCTTTCCCACTCGCCGCAATGCCCATTCCAGTCAGACTCCTTGGCTGGGGAGCTGAGTTTGAGGACACTGACCCTGGTGGAGGGAGTTGAGTTTCGTTCTGGAGGCGTGTCTCTGTGTTATACATATGCAGAAGGATTTGCATGTGTTTGTGCAACAGAAAATAAATGTTAGGTAGCGTTTGCAGCCTTTGCTGAAGTGATATAGAGGGAGTAGGTGGCAACTGCCCCAGAACGTGGAAGGGCTTTGATGATGAAGTAGGAGGATGGAAAATATTATTTATGTTTTGTGCTTGCTGTAGCTTGCTCTTCTGTTTCCATATCTCCAAACATTTCACTTCTAAGTTCCCATATCTTCGTTTCGTGCAAAATGTTCCTGATTTTGTTTTACTAAAGGAAGCTTCTAACTGATGGGCATGCATGGAGATATTTGAAGCACAGTATCTTAAAAAAAACCAAACCAGAAGACAAAAAATGTAACGAAAAATACCTTTTTTTAAAAAAAAAATATATATTTTAAGCAGGGTTCGTTTGTTTTCATGTATCTATTTCGCACTCTTCAGAGTGCCATTATTGTATCTATGGATTTTATCTTTATTAAGTTCAGTACAGTGGGCTACTGCCATCTGAAAGGGGTGTAAAGAGGGGAATCATCCCACAAGGGCAATCAGAGAATAATTTTGGAAAGACAGTAAATACCAAAATTTGTTAAAATTGTCCTACTGTATTTATAATGTGCATTTCTAGGAGTCACTAGAGGGGTTTATTCCCCTTCCACTGGTTTGCTAGTTCAGTGCAAGTCCTGCAAATGGATCAAATGGAGAATATTTTATGGATAGTCTGTAGTGGTCATAGAACATTTATCAGTGCAAGCTGGTTGAAGCATCATTTAGCTGTATGAATGCTCTCTGATGCCGTAGTAATTGACATTTAAATAAAGACTTGGGTAGAAGAATGTTTAGGTTATTGGCTTTTAAAAATAAATATTTGCAGGTCATATTTACAAAACAGAGTATTTCACCCTCTGTTTCTGCAGCAGTAAACAGGTCTGCTCATTTTCTGTGCATTCTTTTAAAAAGATTATTGTGTTTAAATGCTGATTTTACAGTGCTCAGTTAAATACAAGGCATTACTTTAAAAATTAATGATTTTTACAGTGTGTATCTGTGCAGGAAGTCACAAAGTTGCAGTTTTTATTATTTACAGTTTAGGTGGAGTCTTGCCTTTTGTTTTGTGGTGAGAGAGCAGATCTGAGCCCAAATTCTCATTCCAGTGCACTGAACTCCCCAGATGATCCAAACACTCTTGTGCATCATTTCCAGCAGAGCTCAACCAGGATCTCAAAGCTACTCCACAGAGTGGGAGAACGGAGAATGCAGAGAGAGAATCTGGGACATTTTCAGAAATATAAATTTCGTTTCTTAGACGAGTGAATTCATTCTCGTTCCTGTAATACCGAGGGCAGATTTTGAGTAGTTTCAATTACTCTATTTAGGGGAAAAAAAAAAAAATTGAATCAAAAATACACTTCAGAATCCCAATGAATCATAGAATGGACCTTTAAAGATCATCCGGTCCAATTCCTCTGCCGAGAGCAGGGAAATCTTTTGCTAGATCAAGGCTGTGTCCAACCTGACCTTGAATGGGGCCTGCCCAGAGATGGGGCATCCAACCTCGAAATGTGACCTTTGAAATTCCCAAAATACTCGAGAAAAGAAAAAAAAAACAAAACCCTCTGAGTTTATGCATTTATTTCATCATGTCATCTGGGGAATAAAAAGGCCTATAAAATCCATGTGGTACAGAGATACACAAAAAGCAATAGGAGCTTGTGTCGTATATTCCTTCTACTGGGGTTTTTGGGGTTTTTTTTTACTAAAAACGGTGCTGTGTAAAATAGTTTGTGATCTCATTCAGTGACCTCTGAAGTCAGTGAGCTTTTCCCACTAAACATCATAAACTTATTGTCAGGCACAGGAGATTAGATGTGATCATGATTTCTAGTCCAGGAAACTGAAAATTGGTCTATATTCATGAATGTGCTGGATAATAGGCTGTTATAAATCCAGTTGGGTTGTTAGGATTTATTACAGAAGGGAAGAATCACGGTCACATTTAACTCACTAGATTCAAGGTTTACAGAAACAACCAGTTCGAATAACGCTTGTCTTTTCTTATAAGAAAAAATATCAGCAGCGATAACAAAAGTAGTTAAGTCAATATAATTCACAAGTCATGAGGACACAAAGCCAAAACTTTTTGTGATATTCTGTATCCAGAAGGAAGTAATTTTCCACATCAGCTTTTGCTGGTCCATAGCATTTCTCTGGGTGGAGGGGAGGTGTTTTGAGATTTGATTTTGTTTCTGATTGTCCTACTCTGATTTGATTGGTAAAAAATTAAACTAGTTTCTCCCAGTTGAGTCTGTTTTGCCCATGACAGTAACTGGTGAGGGATCTCTCCCTGCCCTTATCTCGACCTTATCTTGTCCTGCTGAGGAGGAGAGTGGTATAAAAAAAAAAGTGGCAGTTGAAATAAGATATTTAACACAATGCATGATTTTGGACACTGTCCTTCTTAGCATTGAAAATATTAATTGTACCAGTCAAGAAAACATGGCTATTTTGATTTACTTGGATTGTTTGATGGTAAAACATTGTGTGTTTGAGTTACAAGCACTGCATTCACTCACACGAATGCATAAATATGTGTCACCCAGCTTTCTTTTTGTCTTGATAAAATTCGAAGTTATGTGCTATTCTGGAAATATCTTTCAGAGGCAACAACTCATTCTTCTGCATGTTGTTGCAATTTGTTTCTGATGTCAAAAATACATTTTTGTAGAGCAGAATGATATTAGAAGGAGAGAATTTCACTAGGAGATGCTGTTTGTTGTAATAAACTGCTCTGGAGTTCATCAGTCAAAGTGAATGCTGGCATAGGCAGTCATGCAACCAGCCTCATTTTGCTTTTTTTAAAAAAACACTCTCTACCAAAATTTCTAGTCTTTAGCTATATTAAATAATTGATGGGCACTCTTGTTGTGATTCAGGAAGTCATGTAAGGAAAGAAATTTCATCTTTGAGTATAAAAATATCTGTAAATGTGTGCACAGAGTTGTGCACTTAAGGCAATTATTTTTTTAGGGAAATAGATCTCTGTCTAAAGAGAAGCCAATGAAATATTAATTTTGTAAACACATTCCTTTTGTTTTGCATGAGCATGTGAGATTAAACAGGCTCACCAGAGACACGTATCAGAACCTTGTCTGACGTCGTCATGGATTTGAGGTTGTCCACTCCCTGTCCATGCCCAGCAGGAATGCGGCCGTCAAGGAATAGGACAAAGTGACCTCTCCTGCTTTAACATTGGTGACTTTGTGGCATTTTTGCTACATCGCGGTGAAGCTTCCAAAATCACTTGGCATTTTACCTCTAAATACAGGCTAACCCTGCCTAACGATTGCTGTATTTGGAAGTACATGCATTTATAAAATTATTCCAAACATTTATTGAAGTATAAAATTTAATTATTGAATTAATTGCATAATAAAGTATTAAAAATTGGAAATAATAAAATCTAATTTCCAAGCTCTAATGAAACTACAGTATTCTATCCATTCCCCTCCTGGAGGTAACATTTCCCTGATCCCAGAGCACGAGCTATGAAGACACAGATATCTCAGCAGAGCTCACTTGATATATTTAGCGGCTTGTTCTGCATCATTTCCAACTGCTTTGCAACGCTGACTTGTTAAACACTTTCCTGTGGCCAGCCCTAGTCAACCCATTTGTGTTCTGCGAAGTTCTTCTGAAGGTCAAACCTCAAAGATAGTTTCAGGACAGATGCCAAAATGAGTTTACGCTCTGTAGATGCACTTTTGCTCTTTATCTCAGGCGGTCACTGAATGGCTCTGAGTGTTCAGAAGTCACATCCCTGCAAAGCATAATTTGGATATCCATGTGATATTTAATCTCAGGAAATAACCCTTTCTGATCTTTTTGGAATGAATCTTTTGTGTGTATGAACAAAATAAAACAAAAGCCTGTATTGCACGTTGTTGAAACAGATTAAGGAAAAATATTAAGGAAAAATAGTCATGCTCTTCAGCCATTAAACCTGAACTAGGATTCTCTTATTTAATCTCTGCTATCTCTTGATTTTGATCTGGGACTGAATTTCTCATGGATGCGGCATAAATATTTTAATGTCTGTGTGATTATCCTTTAAATGGACAGCAGTATTTAGCCAGCTGGTACACACTATTCATTACTACCAATTTGTGTCACCTTTTGTCTCGAGGAAAGGTCCTCTTTGAATCTTACGTGGTTTTCCCTTTCCTTCTCCTCAATCCTTGCAACTTTTAATAATGATTATTAAAAAAAAAAAAGAAAAAGGAAAGAACAACCTTTTCTTCTTGCAGCCTGTTGTTACACATCTAGGTATTAATTAATTGCAAGAATCCCCTCTGCTCTCTCAGAAGCAAGAAGGGTATTTTCCTACCCCATGCTGTGAGGTAACTTTTCTATCAAAATTACCTTCTTTTATCACTGGTTCGAAGACAGAGGGACAGAATGGGTTTGTGGCACGACGTGCTTCAAAGACAAACTTGAAGCAAGCTTTGTTCTGCACTGTTCCACAAATCAAACCTTCCCTGAGGTGCATCCCTCGACACTCATGGAAACGCTGCTCTTTGACACAGGAGATCACAACTCCATCCTGCACTCCTTAAATGGGGAACATCACCCAGATATATTCATAATTTACTGAGCTTGGAGTGGTGAACATGGCAGTGCTGGGTGGCTCCATTTCAGAGGTCTTTTCCAACCTTAACCATTCTGTGATTTCCTGAGAGCTCATGAAACTCTAGAAATTCTTCTCGAAACAGTAGCGCAGTACAAATAGTGGAGCACAGCAGAGCTTCACAGGTTGAGCCTTTACACTTCTCTCCCACATACAAAATCATTGGAAAAACAAAGTTTTCATTCCTGTGATTGCTCCTGAAAGATAAAGAAGAAAAAAGGAGGAAAAAAAAAAGAAAAAAAAAAAGACTGTTCACTTTATACCGGAGAGGTAATATGCATCATGGCACTACTTTAAGATGAGATCCTTCCTACCCATTTCACACTTTAGAAATAATTACTTAACACAGTGCAGCCCATTTTATTCACAGTAACTTTTTCTCAGTAATTTACTTGGTAGTTTTGAAGTGAAAAGCATCATGCGGTGTGGAAAGCCGCAGAGCTTCTCCTGCCGAGCTTTAGCTGTTTTTTTTTTTTAAAAATTTCTTTAGGCGTTTGATCATCATGGAATTGACTCACCCTTAACACTAATTGTCATACTGAAGAAAACTTCACTAAAATGTAGTCTATTAGAAACCAGGACTGGGAATTAGAAGTAGTGTCAAGTTCTCATGGACTGTGGATTCAGCTCTTGGTGCACATCACAACCAAGTGGAACATGCAGAAGCTCCATAGTTGTTCTTGGTTTAGTGAAATCATTCATTTTTATAGGAGGCATTTATTCAGTTGTAATATTGAAGATAATGCCAGTGGAATTATAGGTTGGGGCATGTAAGAATAGAGTAATAAATAGGAAGCGTGGAATGCTGCATTGTATTGCTACAGAAATTGATACTGAAGTCACAGAAGGCCCAAATTACTGAATTATTGGAATAACACTGTTTAAAATAGTCGAGATCCTTATATATTAAAAATAAGTTTGATTTGTAACATCAAGTTTTTCAGGAGGGAGAGGATCAAACCAGATGCGGGGGTCAGTCAGCACTTTTACCACGTGCGATTAGTTTCTGTAAGCATCTGACATTAAAAGGGGTTCCAAACAGCTGCAGATGTCTGTGGCAGTGCATGATTTGTACTGAGACTTGCAAACAGCCCCGTTTGTCTTGATACAACCCATTACCCATTCCTCAGGGAAAAATCTCCTGCAGTGAACAACTCAGTGCGACCCCAGATCCGTAGTTCACCTCCAAAGCCAATACTAGGTGATAATGGAAGGCACAGCCGCGATAATTTAAACATTTCAGTCCCACAGACTTTCAGTCCTTTTAAAAATGCACGCACGTGTCTGATTGGATGAATTTTCAGAAGGATCTGGATAACTTAGAAGGGTATAAATAACTTTGGAGCTGACAAACCAAATCCAAGTCCGTTTTAATGTTCTTTGCATGGCTGGTCTTCCTCTGGCACCTCTGAAGTCTCGTTCAGTTTCATTTTTGAACATCAGAGTGAAGGTGGTGCCAATTAGCATCTGTTTCAAATTTATTTCAGGTCTTGCACTGGAACCACAGGTTTCAGTCTGCTGTGATTTCATTTAACGTTCTTTAACATTTTTTCCACTTCATTTCCTACAAGAAGTCTTTGTGGCAATCTATCAAAAGAACTAAGTTGCTTTTAACCCCTTCTGAGGTATTTTCAGGGGTTTAGTAGTGCCAGAGGATGAAGGCCTAGCAAGGAAATTTGGAAAAATAGGATTAAATTTTAATTGCGACTGTTTTAAAGGGCAGAGTATCAACTGCGCAGTGGTTTTGCATGTTGCATATTCACATACTCTCTTCCTTTCCCATTAGCTCTGAGATGGGCTCCGGTGGCACTTTCCTTAGGAATTTCAATGCCATCATTATCAACGGGGCAGAGTTAACTCGTCATACTGCACAGTCATAGTAATAACTCTTTTTGGAGGCATTTATGTGCCTGTGCAGAGCTATTCATTCAATTACCCTGTGGACCAGGCAGGGATGGTCAAATTAATTACTATCTCATGAATATAGAAGATAAAGGGCCAAATCCAATTAAAGACCTCGGAGTCTCTGAGCTCAGAATTACAAGATGATAATTTTAAGTGATTTTACCACAGGGGCACCTAGACCTGGGCTATTCATTGTGGATCTTGAAAAAAAGTGAAGTCACCTCATTCCAGGAGATTCATTGTGCTGAGTGAAGTCCAGGCCCCCATCTCTTCTGGATCTTAAATATCCAGTTAGGTCTGGAAGGAGAAGGCTTTTTCCAGCTTTTTCCAGCTTTTTCCAGCTTTTTCCAGCTTTTTTCAGTTCTGTCCTGAAGACATGCATTG